>JAWQFJ010003012.1:0-15000 GCA_034096865.1 Theodoxus fluviatilis
TCCTGTGTGTCTGTGTGTCTGTGTGTCTGTGTGTCTGTCTGTCTGCCTATCTGTCTCTGTGTCTGTGTGTATGTCTGTCTGTCTGTGTGTGTGTGTCTGTCTGTGTGTCTGTCTGTCTGTTTGTTTATCTGTCTGTCTGTCTGTGTGACTGTCTGTGTGTCTGTGTGTCTGTCTGTCTGTGTGTCTGTCTGTCGTCTGTGTGTCTATGTGTCTGTCTGTCTGCGTGTCTGTGTGTCTGTCTGTGTGTCTGTCTGTCCGTGTGTCTGTGTGTCTGTCTGTCTCTCTCTCTCTGTGTATGTGTGTGTGTGTGGGTGTGTGTGTGTGTGTGTGTGTGTGTGTGTATGTGTGTGTGCTTGTCTATCTGTCTCCTTCTCCTCCCCCTCCTCTCTCTCTCCCCTTTGCCATGAAATACGCATACGCTATGGGCCACGTGATTACATGAATTCCAGCTTCCTCATTGTTACCGTCTGTGATTACTCTGACTCAATTGTCGTGTCACGCTCTAGTCTCCGTTGCTGCATTTGCTGTAGACAGTCACACGTTGCTGGCTCGCAAACGCTTTTCCCGCGCACTGATTTCTGGAAGGCGGTCATGACTGGAAACACGCCAGTCATGCATGGAAACCCCTAGGGGATAAGGACTGACTCAGCGCGTGTCCCTAAGTACGCGACTCGTAAACTGTTGATAACTAGGAAACCAAGATTTGACGTGCTCTTACTTCAACCAGCCGGTCTAGTGATATTCGCGCTCAATGGCCTTACATTGCCTACATTTTTTCCAGTCTTCCATTAATTAGTTCGTTCGTTCATTCATTCATCCATTCATTCATCCATTATTTCATTCATCCATTCATTCATTCATTATTTCGTTGATTCGATCATTGATACGGCGAGAGCAAATGAGTTTATTGATGTGACCCACTAACTCTGATCAGAAATGCGCTTACGGTTATCCTCACACGGTAGATAGCAAAGTACACACACACACATACAATAGACAGACAGGCACAGGGTCAGAGGTCGTTGTTCGGAATGTACGCAATTCGAGGAAGGGACTAGATGACTGTTGCGTAGCACTCAATTCTTATCTCCTTGTAACGCTGCGGCTACTCCGTTAGGTCCAATACGAATTCGCAGGCATGCAATCTTGGGTAGGCGCGGGGGTGGATGGAGGGATAGATGGTGGTTGCGGTAGGGAGTAGGGGTGGGAGGTAGGGGGTGGATGGAGGGATAGATGGTGTGTCTTATGTGCAGACATACAGACAGACAGACAGACAGACAGACACACAGACCGACAGACAGACACACACACAGACAGGTAGGCAGACAGACGTGCGCGCAAAACACACACACACACACACACACACACACACACACACACACACGCACACACACACGCACACACACACACACACACACACACAGATAAACACACAGACACACAGAAAGGCGTACGGTGACATAGACACACAGAGTACTCTCCTATTACCTGGCACTCCGTAATCTCAGCCCTTGCTGCCTGTGTTGTCCAAGTGATCGTGGTGTGTAAACAATGTCTACGTCGTATACATAACTGCTGTCACCCTGACGCAAGGAATGCATATCAAACGGCCTGACTTATGTCGCCCCTTGTCCTGCAGCCACCAGGGACAATGCCCAAGTAGTGGTGGGGGAGGGGAGTGGGGGTTTGGGGTGACGTTGGAGGGCGAGGGGAAGTGGGAGTCAGGAGGAAGGGGGTATGAGAAGGGTTGGAGGAGAGGGGAGGGAGTGGGCGATGAGGACAGCATTCCAGTGGACTCTCATAGCTTGCCAGGGGAGACCCATCCAGGCCAAAAGAACGTGTTGTCCATTCCTCTGCTGTGCCTGGATATGACCCCACATCGAGGAGAGAGTTACCTGCTCCTGCTGTAAAGTTTGGAGTGGAAAGGTTCTGTATTGATTATAGCAATGGCGAAGATTTGTGCAGCGTCCATTCTAGTGTCTCCCTGTTCGTCTGTGCTTGTGCAAGTGCATGTAAGTCAAAATACAGACATACATTCATACTTCCTGAATCCTACTACCCCTTCTGGGGCATAGGTCACCGACCAGCACCCTCCAGACGTCTCACTTCTGGGCTATCTTTTCCGTTGCTTTCAGGAGGCGGGTTTCCCATAATTATGATATGCTAGCAAAGGCAATCAAAAAGGCGTTTCCGGTCGTTTTCTATGTGATCGCTGTAGTCAAATAGGAGGCGGTATCAACAGTGGGACGAAAAAAGGAGGTGTTTGGAAACTGGTTCACTACACAAACCGCCCGATTGGACAATAGTATGATTACAACGATCACTTGTAAAACAAACTAACAAACAAAACGGAAACGCCCTTTAATTGCCCTTGCTAGCATATCACAGTCTTGCAAAACCCGTCTCATGTGTATTATTTCCTCTCGGTCTCTGCCTCAAGGTCTCAAGACAGGTGTGTCTTGGCCGTCCACTGTTTTCACTTTTCTTTAGGGCTTGTCTTGTGAGGCTTGACGCTGTTTTGCAGAATGTATGGCCTATCCATTTCCTGCATCTCTTTATGATTTCATCTTTGGCTGGGAGATGGTTTGTTCTTTTCGAGGAGTCCGTGTTTCTGATGGTATTTAGTAAGTGGTTATCGAGAACACATACAGAGAGAGAGAGAGAGAGAGGAATCCAGGCCCGTACCACTATAGAGCCATCCTCCTCCTCCTCCTCCCTCCTCCTCCTCCTCCTCCTCCTCCTCCTCCTCCCTCCTCCTCCTCCTCCTCCTCCTCCTCCTCCTCCTCCTCCTCCTCCTCCTCCTCCTCCTCCTCCTCCTCCTCCTCCTCCTCCTCCTCCTCCTCCTCCTCCTCCTCCTCCTCCTCCTCCTCCTCCTCCTCCTCCTCCTCCTCCTCCTCCTCAGACTTCCAGTGTCCAGACGTGTTCCTGTCTATGCAAGTGTAGACGTGGCCTGTAGAGCACCTCGGATCCCACCAATAAACTAAATCCTAGTCATCCTCGAACCCAAGACACACTTACCATCTTGCGAGGTTTTGCCCACAAAATGAAGTCGTACACTGTTGCGGATTTTTGTTCCAGTGCCCTAAGAATTATACAGAATTATAAAGTGCATGCCGAGATAACAGGAAAAACATTTTTCGTCACTGTGTCCTTCCTTGTACACAAAATCGGGTCATGACTTCTCTTCCGCTGATCTGTATGTCACACTCACAGTGCTTGTGAAACTGAGCCATGCTCTCGGTAAACTTTCCAATGTAGATGTAGACGTGACCCTAAGGCAGGCGTCCGTAAGAGCTGCATCAATCACTGTGAGGTGAAAACTGCAATTTTGTGTGGGCCCAGGGCGTGTTTCAGGCAGACTGATGGGGAGGTGGGGGTTTTGCATGACGATGGAAAAATATGGAGCCATTCATCAAATGAGAGAGACTTCTAAAACAAGAAAAATCACCAAATAAATATTTCACCTACATTTCCGTGATTTCAGTTTTCTCGCTTTTATTAAAAATGCTACTTTATATTTAACAATTGGACGCATAAATATACTAAACTGGACCGACGATGTTGAATGTTTAAAAGGCAATGTTCACCCCATGTGAACGTCGAGTTTTACAACATTATTCAGACGTATACGAAATCAGAGTCTTCAGTGTTTCTCTTGGCAAGAGGTTGTACATTCTCTTGTGTCTTCACACATCGGAGATACATCAGTTTGCGTGAAGGCTTAGGACACGTCAGGTACAACACGCATGTGCGACATGCTTTGGACCACACACGCTGATATCAATGTCGTTATTTTGTCGTAACACAAGCAGTTACAATGCCGCGCTCGTCTGATCTCACCTCTTGAGACCTCTCAGGTCACGTGGGTTTGTCTCGCAGTACACCATGTTTTATTTTCCTCTTTGTCTGGCTGGGTCAGCTGAATACATCAGTCGTGCAACCCATATTTTCATTTAAATCTGCCACCGAGGGCCATAATGCCAGTACTATGTTGACAATCCGCAGTGCTTTATATCTCAAAAGGGTCTGTAGAATGAACAAACTCGTGGCAAAAACACCAGCCAATGTCTGAATCAGAAGCAAACTTGTAATGATTGCACACTCATCCTCCCCCCATCCTCTCCCTCTTCCACCCCCCACCCCTACCCCCACCCCCACCCCCATCCCCACCCCCACCCCCAACGACCAACACCATATTTTTCTTCTCCATGTCTCTTTTCACTTTCATTTCCTCATGCTGGTTTTAATTAAGCACCCATGTTGCCCTTGCCCATGCCTAACTCTGACATGCTCCTGCTGCGTTTATTCGCACTCGAAAGGCACTTGGACTCTTGCATGTAGTCTCCGTCAACACGCAACCAATGTCCCTCTCCCTCTCCCCACTTTCCCTTCTATTTTATTGCACATTTCCCATTCCTTTCTCTGCCCATCCACTCTCCCTTTTCATTCGATCAATTTCGCCATCTTCTCCGCCTCTTTCTCGATTTCACTCCAAGGTCCCTACCTGAGAAGCGGGGAGGCGCTCACTCATTCAGGCAGGGCTCTCACCTGGGCCAGGCAACCACATGCAAAATTGATGGGCGCCAGAGCAGGCTATTGATCAGTGCCGACTGTTGCTCATTCTCTCATTGTCTTTGAGCGTGGCCAGCAAGCCGTGAAGGCGGCGGTGTACGTTACCTCCACAGCCAGGAAAGGCGCTGACTTGGTCTGTTGATGTAGTGTTGGGATTATTTTCTCGTTGGTTCCTCTTCGTGGAAGAATACTATGGCATAAGAAAGTCTGGATGTTCCGCGCTATCAGATGTGACTGACCAAAGGTGTTCCAGCTTGAAAGAAAGTCTATCGTATGGATTATTTGTGTAGTCTATTGTGTTCTGTGTTCATTGGTGATCCTCAAACGAGAGTGAACACTGAAGGACTACATTCCGCTTCATGGAGTCCCATGTAGACGGCTTGTCCGATAACAGATGCTGAAGTGGCAGAAGGTCAACTTCAAAGTTCAAACAGGAAAACAATGTATCAAGAATCAACAACTTGCCTATAGAAAAAAGAGGAAAGTGTTTTCATACAAGGAAGTGCTGCAGACGTTGTCATCAAAGGAATGTTTGATTTGTCAACCCACTTGTCTAGGGTTGTGACTGCTGATTTATGGTTTAAAAAAGAAGAGGAGGAAGAAGAAGATGGGAAACAAGGCAAGATATATAATATTACCTGGATTTAAGAAACCGGCAGCTACGACATGAAAATATTTTCATTCAATGAAGATGTCTTTTTGCTGTTGCCATGCAATGATACCAAAGAGACAAAGCCACATCTCCGCCTTCCTAAGGCAATGCAGCGTGTGGTGCAGATGAAGCTGGAAACTCAGGAAATCTGCATGGATGACCATCCACTGAGGGAGAATGCACTTTTAATTGAATCCGTAAAGATCACCCCGAAAAACATGTAGCTAGTACGTGACGACGTAGCCAACGAAGAAAGGGATTAACAAGACCGATCCTACCCAAGACAATACGTCAAACCTTTTTTTTTCATAATCACGAAGTTGAAAAGTGACTTGGCAGCGTTTACGACGGACTGCGCGACTAATACGTTTCAATGATCTGCTGAACCCAATGCAGTTTTCTTACCTTCGGACACATGAATTACATGCCGAGACCTCCTCATATCTCTGGTTGGATATATGAATACAAACATATCAATAACGGATGACAACTATTGGGATGATTGCTAAAATGCTATAGAGATGCAACAAGTGTCAGTCACGAGTAATTATGGATTATAGGAACTGGAACGATGGCAAAAATGCTACAGAACTGAAATGAACTGGTTTATTGTCAGGCAGACATCTTATACAGAGCTTGTGGTTTACCACACACATGTGCAAAAAAGGGAAAATAATAAACCACGGAGAACAAGCATTGGCAAATTTATATCAAATACCTCTGCATATATCTACCATGGTTCTTTCAAGCTGATTGCACGTGGTATTTTTGTGAGCTGAAGTACATGAAGCTCATACGATGGACATAACATCTATAGACGAGTCAGGAACTTGCACTAGTTATCTTCTCTCGCAGCTCAAAAGCATAGTATATGTACATAGCAACATTTCTCGCCATATTTACATTGCATCCTTTCATTATGATACTGCATTTCCTCTTTACGTTATCACTTAAGTACTGTGCAATATATTTACGTCTTATCTCATCATATAGCTTACACTATATGAGGAAATGTTCTTCATCTTCGATTGTATTGCAGGATGGACATTTTTGTTCTCTTTTTCTCTGAGCACATATCGTTGATTAATTTTCAGATCAACAAAAAATGCTACAGAGACGCAAAGAGATTTAATGCGCCATGAACCGAATGACGTGCAGACAGCAATGACCTCGTGTCATTGCAAAACACTCGACTGCTATCTTTTCCTCCTTCCCGATCGTAAGTCATTTATGCATCGCAGCCTTTTCCTGTCCTGTCGCAAGTGTCAAGCAGTGTCCTGTTAAAACTTTCCAGCTTTCGCCTTAAACGGCTGCGAATTGAATGAGAAATGACCTCGTGCATGCTGGCTGCACATGGAGACGCAGAAACAATCTTGTGCCGTGTCGTGGTGATCTGCGCATCGTGAGGATGGGAAACAAGAGCCCCTTTACCTTCAGTGAAATGGAAGGAAACGGCTGCTGTTTGGCTTTTAGCGTAGCTGAATCGAATCGACGTACCCACCGGTGCCTACTCCCTCGAAGTCCAGAACGTGACTGTGAATAGACATGCGAGGTGTTTGCACGCCTGCTGTGGAGATCTACCTCTCAAAAAAGTCTGAAACTATTCGCTGTCAGAGCGACCTCTGATATCCGTGTTTTCGATTACTGTTGGGAGAAAGTAGAGATATATATAACTGTTTCTATATCAAGGAAGAAAGACAAAGCGCTTCGTTTGAAGTGTTGGAACGAAGCGGGAAGTGGAAAGATGTGTTACTAATTACTCAGGCCTAGCAAAGATCTTTGGGCCTAGCAAGGGAGGTCATCGAGCTGTTTTGTCTAAGGTAAGGTAAACATATCCATGTACAATTATCACTATTTATGTACACCCTGCATACCCTGTCAAGTCTCCATCACTTTGTCGACACAGAAGTTTTCACTTGTCATTTATCTCTCTCTCCCCCATCTCTCCCTCCTCCCTCTCTCTCTCTCTTGGTTTCTCTTCTTCTTTGTCTCCCTTTCTGTCTCTCTCTGTTTCTCTATACATCTCTCTCTGTCGGGCTGTGTGTCTGTCTGTATGTCTGTGTGTCTGTATGTCTGTCTGTCTGTCTGTCTGTCTGTGGGTCTGTCTGTGTGTGGGTCTGTCTGTGGGTCTGTCTGTCTGTGTGTCTGTCTGTCTGTCTGTGTCTCTGTCTGTCTGTCTGTCTGTCTGTCTGTCTGTCTGTCTGTCTGTCTGTCTGTCTGTCTGTCTGTCTGTCTGTCTGTCTGTCTGTGTTTGTCTCTGTGTGCGCTTGTGTGTACACTCTCTTATCTCACTTTTAGACGAATCTAATTCTGATTTGAAACCCACCCACCCTCTCTGTCTCCCCCACCCTCTCCCTCTCTCTCTTTCTCTCTCTCTCTGTGTCTCTTTCTCTCTCTGTATCTTTCTCTCTGTGTCTCTTTCTCTCTCTGTATCTTTCTCTCTCTATCTTTCTCTCTCTCTCTGCCTTTCTGTCTCTCTGTGTGTCTCTTTCTCTCTCTGTGTCTCCTCTCTCTGTGTCTCTTTCTCTCTGTATCTTTCTTTCTCTCTCTATCTTTCTCTCTCTGTCTTTCTGTCTCTCTGTGTGTCTCTCTCTGTGTCTCTTTTCTCTCTGTCTCTTTCTCTCTCTGTGACTATTTCTCTCTCTTTCTCTCTCTCTCTCTCTCTCTCTCTCTCTCTCTCTCTACGCTGCAGCTCTTTATGTGCCCAAAGTAACGTCGATTGATTGTGAGCATGGTACCAGAGGCCGGACTGTCGTAACTTCGGAAAGGAATGATGGAGAAATTCTTCTTCATTATCTCATGATTGCCTTGATTATCTCACAAAAATTCGTATACACACTGATCAATCACGTGTACTCATGGAACTCTTTATAACTGTTTCGTCGTCTTTGTTTCGCGTAACTATTGGCCTTCATAAAAGAACACAATATCTTGAACCGATATAGTTTCATCTCTGATCCTGTGACTGTCAATGTAACGATCAAGCCTTCCATGTAAGAGTCTTGACACAGGACTAGAGTTGACAGCTGCCATTGACTTTAGAGAGACAGAATAGCCATGTAGAGGTAGCCGTGTTTTGCTGCCATTGACTGGCTCTGCAGGGAGTGCCGTGCAAATACGTGCAGGAGATTCCTGGTGCTTCAGCCCTCTGTCACTGGAGTGAGACGTTTGGTGTGATCGATGGAGCCTCCGGCCGTCAGTTCCTCTTGCTCCCCCCCCCCTCCCTCCCTTCCTTCGTATCCCCTCCCCCTCTTTCCATGCCCTTACCCCCCCTCCTCCTCCTCCCCCCTCTACAAACCCATCCCTGGCTAGAGTGTTTGACTCGCCGTGACGTAAAATGTGGGGTAAGGCAGAAGTTCTTTGCTCGTCTCTGCACAAAGCAGGAAGAGAAGATCACCTGCAGACGGATTGATAACGTCGATTTTTTTATGAGTTTGAAAAAGAAATGATGGAGAATTTGAAGTGTGTTGCAGCAACTATTCCTCGATGTTCCGTTGAACACACGGATTTGTAGAGCACTATTTTCCAGTGCTTTGTTTTGGAGGTAAGTTTGTACCGTCAGCGCATGCGCTTGTTGTTTTTGAATGTGCATTTTGTGTCTGTCGTGTTGAAAACCATTGTATATTCCTTATTCTGGCAGCTTCGCGAGAGTCGTAACATCACCCTCCTTAACACCCCCCCCGCTCTCTCTTTCTCTCTCTCTCTCTCTCTCTCTCTCTCTCTCTCTCTCTCTCTCTCTGCGTTACGGCGAAAGCCAGCGTACTGGGACTCGCTCTCTACACATCTCTGCTGCTTGCCTGTTATATGAAGCCTTCGCAGTCCCAATTGCAGTTGCCTAGTACAAACTGTGACTTTTCTCAACGTCTGTTGTTGAGCGGCGACATATCTGAGAACCCGGAACCTTGCACTACCCGTGAAACACAGACAGATCATCCTACTGATACCGAAACACAGACAGATCATCCTACTGATACCGAAACACAGACAGATCATCATACTGATGCCGAAACACAGACAGATCAGCCTACTGATACCGAAACACAGACAGATCATCCTACTGATGCCGAAACACAGACGGATCATCCTACTGATGCCGAAACACAGACAGATCATCCTACTGATGCCGAAACACAGACGGATCATCCTACTGATACCGAAACACAGACAGATCAGCCTACTGATACCGAAACACAGACGGATCATCCTACTGATGCCGAAACACAGACAGATCATCCTACTGATACCGAAACACAGACAGATCAGCCTACTGATACCGAAACACAGACAGATCAGCCTACTGATGCCGAAACACAGACGGATCATCCTACTGATACCGAAACACAGACAGATCAGCCTACTGATACCGAAACACAGACGGATCATCCTACTGATACCGAAACACAGACAGATCAGCCTACTGATACCGAAACACAGACAGATCAGCCTACTGATGCCGAAACACAGACAGATCAGCCTACTGATACCGAAACACAGACGGATCATCCTACTGATACCGAAACACAGACAGATCAGCCTACTGATACCGAAACACAGACAGATCAGCCTACTGATGCCGAAACACAGACAGATCAGCCTACTGATACCGAAACACAGACGGATCATCCTACTGATGCCGAAACACAGACAGATCAGCCTACTGATACCGAAACACAGACAGATCATCCTACTGATGCCGAAACACAGACAGATCAGCCTACTGATACCGAAACACAGACGGATCATCCTACTGATACCGAAACACAGACAGATCAGCCTACTGATACCGAAACACAGACAGATCAGCCTACTGATGCCGAAACACAGACAGATCAGCCTACTGATACCGAAACACAGACGGATCATCCTACTGATGCCGAAACACAGACAGATCATCCTACTGATGCCGAAACACAGACAGATCAGCCTACTGATGCCGAAACACAGACAGATCATCCTACTGATGCCGAAACACGTTTCTAATGTGCTCAACGCGTTGGAGAGACTGCGGTCGCAGATGTCAGAAACAAATGCAGGTCTATCGAACGTGATTAGTGACAGATTTGACAGCTTACAGAGTGACATCGTGAATACAAAGTCATTCATGAAGGATCTCTGTGACCAGCATGAGCACATGAAACTCGCAATCCATGAAACAGCTAATAGATCTCAGACGCAGTTCCAACATCTGTCAGAATGGATACAAAATCAGAGAGGCAGCACGAGAAGCTATAGCTACAGTCGGTGAAGAATAACATCAGACTGTTTGGCGTACGAGAGGAAGGAAGAGAGTCCTACTGGCGCTGCCTGAGAACTGTGCTACATCTGCTCCGGGAAGCCGTGTTAGCAGGAAACCTGCACGGGATTCTGTCGCAAAGCTGTAGCACGAGACACAAACTGCAAAATCGCCAAAAACTAGGCTGTTTTCTGGCGTGCACACGGGTAGACATGGGCAGGTAAGATGGCAAATTGTGTTCGCACGTGCAAGGACATTTCGTGGAGTGTGAATTGTAATAAAAACTTGGCTTTATAAGCTGCTGGTTTTCTGCTAGCTGCCATTTTCTCACCATGCCTGCCAGAAAGAAGCTGACAACGACCAACAGAGGAAGAGTCATTGCCTGGCTGCAAGAGGGCGTATCCAAATGCAAAGTGGCCAGGCGACTACGAGTTGTCCCACTCAGTCATCGTAAGACTGAATCAGCGATTCAGGCCACCAACGATGTCCAGGAGAGGCCCAGGTCGGGTCGCCCCCAAAAGACTACACCTCGGAAAGATCGCTTCATTGAACGACAGGCGCTGCAGCACCGGGCCACCACCTCCAGAGTCATCAGAGGACAGCTAAGGACGGCCACCAACACCAATGTTAGCAAGAGGACCGTCCGCAACCGCCTGCATGACGTCCGGCTGTGGAGTCGTCGTCCTGCTGCACACGTCGTGCAGTGTGTGCGTGCGTGGGTGCGTGCGTCTGTCTGTCTGTCTGTCTGTCTGTCTGTCTGTCTGTCTGTCTGTCTGTCTGTCTGTCTGTCTGTCTGTCTGTCTGTCTGTCTGTCTGTCTGTCTGTCTGTGTGTCTGTCTGTCTGTCTGTCTGTCTGTCTGTCTGTCTGTCTGTGTGTCTGTCTGTCTGTCTGTCTGTCTGTCTGTCTGTCTGTCTGTCTGTCTGTCTGTCTGTCTGTCTGTCTGTCTGTCTGTCTGTCTGTCTGTCTGTCTGTCTGTCTCTCTTTCTCTCTCACCCCTCCATTCGCTATCGCAGTTCCTGCTTTTGGTCCACACAGCGGGCAGTGTTTGTGGATGGACAGCGGTGTTGATTAAGGCAGGAATGGTGACAATGAGAATTCCTGCATTCCGAGGAACGCCGGGGCACTCACTTCCAAATATTGACCTTTAAGGGCATGCCTTGTCCTAGCTTCTCTCAAAGCTCGAAGAGTTTGAAGGTGAAGTGAATGGTGTGGGTGTGGAGTTAGTGAATAGAGGGAGGGGGTGGGGGTGGTTTAAAGTTTACAAGGTCGTGAGAGAAAAAGTTAATCTAACAAGGAGGAATAGTGTGAGAAATATTGAAAAGAAGCCTATTTAACGAGCCTTTATCTGATTTTGACTTGATTTTGCCTCGTCACCTCTGTGCGAAAAGCTAAGTTGCAAATTCTACAAATATCTGCCAATCTTTGTCATTGCTTTGACATCGTTGTGATAACTCGCTTGATTAAAGGAAGGGACGCCGTCATATTTTTCCCTCCCTTTTTGTGATACTTGATCTCTGGAGTGGGTTCAGCCGTCAGATACTTCCACGGTGTTTACACTTGTCGAGAGCATGCATTGGGAAACAGTTGCATATGAAAACATATATCCGGAAACGTTCCGTGTGTCTCATTTTACCGTCTTTTTACTATTTTATCTCCAAGCACTTCTTTGACTGATTGCATTTCTATGCGTGAAAAGTTTGAGACCAGCGATGCTGAGACTGCACTGGCTGTTTTTCTCATTACCTTCGTCAAGGAGGTATTCTTTTACTCTCTGTTCGTTCATTAGTTAGGTAACTAGTTATTCTGCAAAATAACTCGAAAAGTTAACTACGGATTCTGGTGAAATTTGGTGCAAGGTCAGAGATTCACCCAAGGAAAAATTGATTAAAAGTTATCTATTATGCAGTTTGGGACTTGCAACCACACAGAGAATGTTATTTATTATGCAGTTTGGGACTTGCAACCACAAAGAGAAAGTTATCTATTCTGCAATTTGGGACTTGCAACCAAAAAGAGAATGTTATGTGTTGCGTAGTTTGGGAATTTGAAGCATAAAGAGAGATTTAATTCCGCATCACGAAGTTAATGATGTCAAGCTATTGATGACGTGGGCGTGTGAGATCCGCACCCAGCTATGCTTTCAGCTCATAACATGAGTTACACTTCGTAGAGTCAGGCCTGGCCAGCAGATTTGCTGCCTTTATTAATGATGCAGGCCATGGAAGGGAGATGCTGGCTTCCATGGCGGGGGTTTGCGCTCTCAGAGTGCTCTCTAGTTGTTGTTGTTGTTGTTGTTGTTGTTGCGTACCTGGGCTAAACACTCCCAGGATCACCCAAGTGGGTGAGATGATTGCGTGTGTGACTGTTTTTGAACACTCCCCATATAGGCAGCCACACTCCGTCTTCAGGGGATGCTCTCTAGTTAATCCACGGGATGGTTGCAGCAGCATCTTCTGCCTGTGTGAGAAGGCAGTGATGGAAGTGACGAGAGTATGATTCACGTGTACATTCCCCTGTGGTCACTCGCCCCGCACTCATACTGAGATTTAACAGCGACTGAAACAATTCTTCGTGAGTCTATCATTTAATCTACGTTAAGTTTTTCCCTAGATTAATAGAAGGATTTCAGTAGATATTACAATCTTACTCTTTCGTTGGCAATTTCGACTCTTTGCATTTCTTCTGGGCATAAAAAACGGGAGGAATTATTTAGGAATGTCTTAGAGTAGAAAAATAGTGATATTCATTTTGTTAAAAGGCACAGAGTAGGAGGTGTCTATTAGCTACTTATACAGCTTCGCTGCCAGAGAGCAAAGGCACACACCGGTGTTCCATGCCCCATCTCAGTCGCCTGTGCGCTTCGGACTTCGGTCTGCGAGGCAACATGCGTGCATGTCTCCACAGAATATGACCGCACAGCATAGCATCTTCCACGGCACCCGAGAGATTACCTAGAAAAGGAAAGAGACTCGTACAACCATGACTTTCTGTTTTTCTTTATGCCACAGTACATGCATACTACGCCGTCTTTGCATCGAAGTTGTTACATTTCTGATCCAAAACACCTTGATCGAATTCCTACTGCAGTGTGCTAGCAATGGGGAGCAATCTTAGGGAATGGCTGCTGCTGTGTGCTAGCAATGGGGAGCAATCTTAGGGAATGGCTGCTGCTGTGTGCTAGCAATGGGGAGCAATCTTAGAGAATGGCTGCTGCTGTGTGCTAGCAATGGGGAGCAATCTTAGGGAATGGCTGCCGCTGTGGAGCGGCACGGTCGTTGCTATCGGGGATAAATCTAGTCCAACTCTCGTATAACGCAATGCAATTGGACAAGATCTGCTTATCTTTGATCGACGTTACCCGCACACAGTATACTAGATTCATCTCTCTGTCTCAGCTCTACACACTTCAGTCATTTCAACTCCTCACACCAACACTGTCCCCCTCCCCACCCCCCTCCCCCCTCCTTCTCTTGCCTTCTCCCTCAATGCACTGTGGGATGTGAGGCGCTGCGCACCTGGTCAGCAGGAACGCCTGGCGTCTAATCCCTGACGTGTGTCTGCGTAGCCTGGTCGCCCTCCCCGCCATTCCTTGGGATTAGAGCCAAGCCAGCAATGGTGGAGGGAGGGGGTGGGGTTGTACTTTATCCCCTGGGGCCCACGTGTCACTCTCACTCTCCTGTCTGTTTTTTAGAGAACATGTTGGGGGGTGGGAATGACGGGGGTGAAGGGTGGGTGGAGGGAGGAGGTGGTGTTGCACTTTTACCCCTTTAGGCCCACGTGTCACTCTGGTTTGCAGGGAATTGAGCAGGAGGAGAGGGGACAAGCAAGAGGGTGAATGAATGGTGAGTGGGGAAGAAGGAGGGGGAAAGTGAGGAGGAAAAGGGCCAAGAGTGGGTGGTGGTGCTGTTTGGAGATTTGTTTCGGGTTTACAGGTAATCCTCCCCCTGTCCTTCCAGACAGCTCTGGCACCGTGTCACCTGCCTGCAAGTTCTGACTCTCTCTGTCTCAGGCTGCTGTAGGGAGTTGTTTGGGCAGTGTCTGACTATTTATGACAATAACACATGCACATGCTCTACGCGCACTGTTATGTACCCAAGGGCTGACGAGCCATAGGAAGTGAAAGTATGTGTTACAAGGCTTCGTCCTTGCTTCGCTGCCTTCGAAGTAGATAAATGCTGGAGTCCAGTATTGCTGTCGTGAGAACGGATTAAAAAAAAGAAGAGACGAGTAGATTAGAGTTTGATTTCTATATTATTACATTTCCGCAATATTGATTCCGAAATGTTCGCGTTTTGAACAATTTCTCTCTCTCTCTCTCTCTCTCTCTCTCTCTCTCTCTCTCTCTCTCTCTCTCTCTCTCTCTCTCTCTCTCTCTCGTCTCCCTCTCTCGCTCGCTTGCTCGCTCTCTTTCTTTATATATCTCTTCGGCGCCCCTCTCTCTCTCTCATTCACCTCCTCTCTCTCTCTCTCTCTCTCTCTCTCTCTCTCTCTCTCTCTCTCTCTCTCTCTCTCTCGATCTTCCCCTCTACTTTCAAGCAATGT
>JAWQFJ010003012.1:22500-32500 GCA_034096865.1 Theodoxus fluviatilis
TAGGTTGTGGTAGAATGAAAGTGTTGCGAGATAGTGAGTGGCTTGTTTGGGGACGAATGAAGAGATCAGTAAGATACTTCGGTGCTTGTGAATGAGCAATTTTGTGCATAAGGATGCATTTATTGAGGACGAGAGAGAGAGAGAGAGAGAGAATGAGAGAGAGAGCGAGCGAGCGAGAGAGAGAGAGAGAGCAAACGAGAGAGAGAGCGCGCAGACGAGAAAAAGAGCGAACGAGAGAGAGCGAACGAGAGAAAGCGAACGAGAGAAAGCGAACGAGAGAAAGCGAACGAGAGAGACCGAACGAGAGAGAGAGAGAGAGAGAGAGAGAGAGAGAGAGAGCGAGAGAGATATGCATATACTAATTTGTAGATATACGTATATAGTTATAAATAAGTTTAGCTGGTTGAATGCATGCATGAGGGTTTATATATTTTTGTAGCACTTGCACTATTGGTCGTTTTACAACATGAGCTGCCACTCTGAGAAGTGAAATCTTTTTCTGCATAATTTACCCGGAATCCGAATATATAATCGATTAACAGTACGAATAACTTAATTGTTCTTTGATTAAACTGATTATCTGATCATGACAGAGCATCACACTCGATAGAATCGAGTAACACTCGACGGTTATGCCAGTAGTTCGAGGCCAAAAACTGCTGTGTTTTTCAGAGCACCAGCTACTGTCAACAGCTATCAACAGGTTCTTCTTGTCCTGAATTCCTAGGCTGGTCGAGTCGCTGGAATTTTCCCTGCCAATTGTGTCGTCTGCAGATTTGTTTACTCTATCTGGCAGCTATCGCATTTCATTCGAGAGCAGACTTAAAAAGGAAGCCTAGCTGCTTGCTTTATGAATGTGCAGCCACCATAGTGGCATGACTAGGGGGTTCCGATGGTGAAAGAGGTGGGGAGGTGGAGGCCAGGTGGGGCGTGAAGAGGGTGGATGCAGAGAGAGAAGTCGGAAAAAGTGGGATGAAAAGGAGTAGAGTAGGAAAATAAAGGTGTGGTTATATACAAGGAGAATAGGGGTGGGAGTGGAAGAACGGGGGAGAGAGGGGTGGGGTGGGGTGGGTGAGGTGGGTGGATGATTGACCTCATAACTTTGAATACAGAATCCTCTTATCGTGAGACTAGAGCGAGGATCCCGCTAGTGATCCTGTTTTGAGGGACAACACAGCCAGCCTGTTTCGGGACGGCGTGGAGTGGCTTATCAACTGTGGAGCCTGTTAACACTGTGCCGTAATTCGGGGTAGGATGTTGCGTGTGGAGCTCAAGAAAACATCGGGTATGTAATATGACGCCGACTGCAAGATTTCGGGCAGTGTCCCACTAAATGTGATAGAATGTGATAGAGCTGTGACGTAAGAGTGCTCATGCTTTGCCAAGATTTCATGTGGAATGGTGCACTGTATTGGAGCTGACAGGGCCAGGGTACATGGGGATCGTAACTCGTAGCTACAGACTGAAGTGTGCATTGCGCTCATTAGTTTTGACGTGCTCTTCTCGGTTCTAGCATCTGTACAAATTGTGCCATCGATTCGTTCACATGCCTGTTTATATATGTCAGAGGGAGAGCTACTCTCTCTCTCTCTCTCTCTCTCTCTCTCTCTCACCCACACACACACACATACAGAGAGAGAGAGAGAGAGTGAGTGAATGAGTGAGTGAGTGAGTGAGTGAGTGAGTGAGTGAGTGAGTGAGTGAGTGAGTGAGTGTGTGAGTGAGTGAGAGAGATAGTGCATGCGTTTGCACGATGGCGCGCGCGCGCATCGATCGTGTGTGTGTGTGTGTGCGTGTGTGTGTGTGTGTGTGTGTGTGTGTGTGTGTGTGTGTGTGCGCGCGTAGGGGTGTGGGGGTGTAGAGGGAGGCGGGAAGAGAGGAGAGGAGGAGAGGAGAAGAGGAAAGAAATACGTAAGGAGGAGAGGAGGGGGGAACAGACAGAAAACGACAATAATTATATTATAGTGCATGCACCTCTGCCTGCGTGCAGTCGTGGGTGCTTGCCTGCGCGTTTATGTGTGTTTACGTGCACGTATGTACTCTTACGTGCATGTTTGTGTGTGCGTGTGTGTGTGTGTGTGCGCGCGCTAGTGCGTGCGTGTATGCGTTCAGTGCGTGCGCGCGTGCCTGCGTGTATGCGATCCGTGCGTGCATGTGTGTGTGTGTGTGTGTGTGATTGTTGTACATGCACGCGCATTCGCATATTCGATGAAACGGGGCAACAAAATATTCCCCACTTAAGTAAGTGCTACTGGAGGTAAATCACGTCTATTCCAAAAAAAGTTCATGCAAATATCACTGGGACTTTACATTCCATGACCTCCAGTAACCGACGGCTGTTTCGGAAAAGAAGTTATTTCTTCGCTTTAGGCAAGAATAGTACAGAGTTGCTGAGATCGCAAAAGACGAAGATCGTGCAGACAAGAAGAAATGTAAGTAAATGTCAAGATAAAACGAACAGAAGAGAAAAAAGACGAAGAAAAGAAATGAACAGTATGAGGGTAGAAATGAACACTGACAGACGTGAAGCTGCTGCAAAGAGACAAGAGCAAAGCGTGTAGGTGATTTTGGAGAATGACACATTTGTATTGGACGGAATAGTAAGCCGAAGTCATAAAAACAAGAGAGAGACGTTTGTACTTAGTAGCCCTGCGACTGAAGGTGGCACCTCGGTTGCCAATATGATAAAAGAACTTTAACCAGAGGAAGAGAGAGAGAGAGAGAGAGAGAGAGAGAGAGAGAGAGAGAGAGAGAGAGAGAGAGAGAGAGAGAGGGTGGGGGGTAGTGGGACGGAGGAAATAGACACATGGATGTGTAGACAGACAGACACTCTCATAGACGCACATATACAACCAGACAAACGGATAAACATACATTCGCAGAGGCACATAAGCAAGCAAGCAAGCAGTCGAACTGGAATAAAGGCAGGCAAAAACTCTACGGTCGAGAACTTACACAAGTGAATTAATCAAATAGTTTGAATGTCTTCATACTCTGTGATTCTATCACGAGAATAATGTTCACTTTAATGGTAGATGTGAGTCTACGGGTGTTAAAACACAATTATTTTCGTTTCAAGTCTCTTTGACATAACACGTCACTTATTCGTCAAGAATGTGTTTACCTGGCACCCCCCAGATTGCTGTACACACGTGTAATTACTCCCTGCAACAGGTGTGCGATGGAAAGGCACGGCAATGACATCCAGTGCACAACAGGACACATCAGTCAGGTGATCATTACGTGTGGTGCCAAGGTCTGTGTTTGCAGCATGGCAAAAGCAGCAGAAATATGCGTAATCTCTTTGCTTCCATTCAGCACGACAGATGTAACTGAGAAAGTAGCCAAAGACAGGGTCGCCGTCGCCCACCCAAATGTAAATTGTATGAAATAATCCATGTAGTTCTCACCAAGACCTTCTGTATATACATGTACAGATGTACCTTTGCACAGGGTATATTGCACGCATACAGGTAGACGCGCTCATAAACACAGCCGCGTCAGATGCATTGCCACACACATGCATGCACGTGGTTTTACGGAAAAGGGTGCGTATGGTTGCACATACAGAAAAAAACTGACAAGCACAGGTATTTAAATTGTTCGAGCACGCACGCATTTATACCCATACACTCTCTCTCTCTCTCTCTCTCTCTCTCTCTCTCTCTCTCTCTCTCTCTCTCTCTCTCTCTCTCTCTCTCTCTCTCTCTCTCTCTCTCTTTCCCTTTCCATACCCATCTTTCTCCCCTTCCCCTCTGCTATTACTCTCATAGCTCTCTTCTCTCTTTTTCCCGATCTCCATCCCATAACAGCAGTCCGTAATGGCCTTGTTACCTATGTTGCAGGAGGAGCAGGGCGATCCCAGACCCCCTGTGCAGGGAGAGGGACAGCAACCTGCTGGAGAAAGGCCTAGGAAAGGGAGGCAACTCCCGACCGTCCCACCCACCGTCCTTCGGCGCTCCCTCCCTCCCAGCCCACGCAGCAATGTGGTTTCGGGCACCGCCACCATCGGTCCCTCCTCCTCTAAGATCAAGGCTGCCTTGAGGGAATTCTTTGGTCTCCAAGCTGCAGGCGAGAGTTCTTCAGGGTCCGGAACTGGCGCGAGCGACTTCTCCTTGAGATCTCGCTCCAAGTCTGCAAGTCCCACGGGGTCTTCGGGCAAACGGGGTTTGGTGTTGACTCTGGTGAGGTGTGATTCCCCCACAGAATTTTCTCCACCAAAGCCCCCTGTTCGGACGAGAAAGAGTCACCCTGGAATCACTGGTCTAGTTCCGTGCCCTGACATCAAACCTCCCCTGAGGACGAGCCGCAGTCTTCAGGATCCAGGGTACGGGAGGAATCCTGTGAGTCCCACACACGCGCAGAGGATCATAGCGTCAGTGCGCCGCAAGTCCAGCTCTGCCAGTCCCTCTGAAGAAGTTGAATCGTCCCCGGGATTGCCAGTGTTCCCGAGAAGCCCTACCTCTGATTCGAGTGACTCAGCTCGGAAGTTGCCGAGCCCTGCAGAAAGACTAGAAAGAGCTAGAGGTCCCGATCGAGATTCGAACACCGAAATAAAAGTTACAAGTCCAACAGAAAGACCCGTCATACGCGGCATTTTCAAATCTTCACAGAGTCCTGTCGAAGCAAAGGAAGCTTCCAGAAGGTTACCAAACCCTCTCAGCCCGACGTCTCCTGTTGCTAGACAGCTACAAAGTCCTCCTGGGACAGAGACTCAACGTGTTGTAGTCCGTAGTCCGGAGAGGACTGGTTCCAATAGCTCACCTTCCCACGCCAGTGAAATAGCTGTCCTCAGCGAAAACGTTTTTCAACCCGTGGTTCCCGCCAGAAAACTCAAGTTTCGAGATCCGCCGCCACCTCCCCAGGTTGCTCGTTTTGTCAACCCCACTTCCCCCACCAGCATTTTGAAGAAGTGCAGAAGTCCCGTGGAAGGCACAGAGCGACCTAAACTAGAGAGCCATTTGCAAGACCGGGTTGCTTCCCCCCAGTCAGATAAAATCGCCAGTGCATTGTCTCCGACTGGAGGGATCGGCACCCGTGTGTCGCCTTCCAGCGTTTGGAAGATTAAAAAGAGCTCCCGTGAGGACGTTGGAAAAACCAAGGAGGGTGGAAGTGCAAAGGCCAGAGTTCGTTCCCCTTCATCAGTCAGTGAAGTTGGTCCTGTGTCCCGGACAAGAGGCACAGTCCAACCCAAATCTGCAGTGATTCCTCAGTCATCTGTGGATGAATCTACGAGTGTGAGTCCACGGTCGCCGTCTTCTTCTCACCTCTCCAGTCCTACCAAGGCAACGTCTAGGAAGAAGTACCCTACTCCCTCTCCTCCCACCTCACCGCCTGGACCGAAATCCCCCACATCCCCTGTTAGTCCCACAAATAAAAGATATCTGCGAGATATACATTTGTTAGCACCCACAAAGCCCAAGACCTCTGCTACCTCCGCTGGAAGAAATCGAAGTGTTGAAAACCCTTCAAGGTCAAAATCCCCTCCTGAATTGTCTGTGAGTGCGTCCCAAGAACTAAGGAAACCTCCTCTGCGGAACACTAAGAGCGACCCAGGTTCGGCTTACCCGAAACACTTTTCTGAGGTCAAGCCCGGATCCCGAGACTCCAGAGACAGCGGAATCGATGTGTCGGGTTCCAGGACCTCGTCTTTAACCAAGTCCACCTTGAAGAAACTGAAGATGGAGTCAGACGTCACCGAGTCCGACTTTTCAGACTTCGACCTGAACACCTTTGCTCAGCGTTCTCTGAACTCTCCGCACCTCACATCGATGGGGGGTGGAACCGGGCTCTCCAGATCAAAGCGTCAGTACGAGCACAACTGGGACGCCGAGCCCGAGCCCTTGTCGGCTGCCTCTACCACGCGCCAGAAGAACCGAACTTCTGGGGCGTACGACTTCCACCGCGGTTTGGGCGGAGAGGACTCTGATGACAGGCCTGGGCGTGCCGACTACAGGGACGACGAGGAAGAGAGCGATGACTCTCATTACATGATTCCTCACAGAGGTGACGTTGCCTTCCAGCACGGCGACACCTCTTCCTTCACCTCAGCCACGAGGCCCTTGAACCTCGCAGCCCCGGCAGACTCCCACGGTCACCATGGCAACCCTCACCTACCCAAGATGGCAGAGAGCTCGAGCTCTTTCGACAGCAACACCGACGACACCTTATCCGACTCCTCCTCGCCCGTTCACCGTCCCGTCTACGGGCGTTATCGAAAACTCTACCACGACAGCGGGAACGATGACGACGGCGAGAACTTCATCGAGCGTCTCATCCTCCACCGGCTTCCGGGGGAGAACCTCGGGATGGTCCTCGGCGTGGAGGCGTCTCAAGAAGGTTCGGACCGTGTGGACTCCGTCTTAGTCAAGTCCGTCGTCCTAGGGGGTGCGGCTTACCGTGCCACTGGAGGGACTAAGGGGCTCTGCCAGGGGGACGAGATCCTTGCCATCAACGGCAGGGACCTGAGGCGGCTCAAGTACGACGAGTGCCTCGCCATCTTCCCTGAGATGCCCCTTCGCGTGGAGCTGACGGTCAAGCGGACTGAGGCTCCGAGGGGATCGGGGTCTGAGCTGCCGTCCACCCCTCGGGGGAGCGGTCCGGGATCCAGGGCAGGCCAGAGCAGGGCTGTATTCTACGACAGCACGGCTTCGGAGCAGTCGGACGTGGAGGAGAGACTGCCCGAAGGATTCTCCTTGATGCACGTGCAGATTGAGAAGCCGCCCGAAGCCTCACTCGGTCTCTCTATTGTACCCAGCTATGGTTCCACCCGGGACTACTATCAGGTCAGTACGCTCTTACTTCTCCTTTAATCACTACTGGTGTACTGTTTGGGAATGTGAAGGTAAGGTTGTTAACTCATAAAACTACCTTCCTCGTACTGTCGAATGATCATGCTATATAGCGCCCTATGTAGTCGTCCGTCATCTACGAGAATTATCCTTTAATGCTTTAGTTCAGTGGTGGATTTGATCATTATTGACTCTGGGCCCAATACATTTAGAAGTTCTGTCAGTTTCCCGTCATTTGGGATTCTCCGTCTCGGTACTCAAACGATCCCAAAGACCGGCGTCCCTATACTCTTATTTCTTCAGTCTGCTGTCTGCCTACCAACTGGGCAATGTCTAATCGTATTTTAGTTTTTGTCTGATGAAACATGATTGCGTTTCCCTTTTTTTAATCATCCTTTTGAAACAATATCATTGGATTTGTCACCTTTCTTTAAAAAAAAATTCCTCACTGACTCGACACCAGCTGTCAGTATCTGCTAGCCGTCTCACCTGACGACGTGTTTTGTCGTGTCTGTATCGTATCGTATTGACTCAGCAACAAAAGGGCGCCGTGTTTTCAGTCGCAAATATTTGACCTTGACCTGCGTGTAGGGCAGCGACATGTCTGAAAGGGGAACCGAAGTGACCCCAATGAAAACTGACAAAAAGCTACCGTCGTACTCGAAACGCCTCTGCCAGCAAGTGCAGCAGGATCGGAAAACAAGCGAAAAACATGACAGGAATGCCCTGGGAGCTGGTTGAACTTGAAGTGAGTCATGGAACGCTTTCTGTAGGGTTTTTAGTGATGGCGAAAACGCTGTCAAGCTTCAGGTAACCAGGACTATTGTCGAGGAGACATCGCCTGCGCTCCACGCTGTGATATGTCTGTTCCCACTGCGTGGCCCAGAATCGTGCCTCTCACCTCTCTAGTCTGTCGACATATGATTCCTTTCTAATGGCTTTCTAAACTGAGATAGGGCCTTCTCTCCTCGAAAATTCCCCAGATCTTGTGTATGCATTGTATCGATAGCAGGGTTCTGTTAAAAAACAAGTCGACATTGAAATTCTGCAGTGTGTCATTACTATTGTTTTTTGTGTGTCTGTGGAGGCACACTTCCTCTGACATATATATGCTTCAAAGTAATGAATCAACGTCTTCAAGCGCCTTGGTGTATTATCACAAATCTAGAAAACACAGGCGCGCTTCGTCAACATGACTGCTGTTTTTAATATAATATTTTATAAGTTGAGTAAATAATTTTATGCAGGACCGAGGAACGCCTGCAACTTCAAAGTTGGGAGCTTTCGCCTTTCTTAATGAACGATGAGAATTAAGCAGCATGACATTTTTAAAATTTAAAACAGGGTTCAGTTAATACAACGAAAAGCTTTTAAATAAAGTCAAAGGTAGTTTTCTTTCCCAAGGGAAACTAACGAGAAACCATTATCAAACGTCAGAATTATGATACGTATTGACAATTAGTGCCATTTTTCTTAGGATATTGCTTTGTGTGTCACTACGAAGGATTTTTGTGGGGCTCTGTGGCCGAGTGGTTAGCGCGCTGGACCTACAGTCGCTTGCGGCCAGTGGTTACTGCGTTCGAAGCTGCGGGGTTCCCAGAGTTGCATCCTTGAGCAAGATGCTTAACTCGCATTGCTTCTCCTCACCCAGGAGTAAAACCGAGTACCTGTGAGGGCAATGTTGGCGAAACGTAGTGCGATTAACGTATGCGGCCAAGCGCCAGCATCGGGTTGGAATACTCCCCAGGGAGCGGATTTGGTGCTGGTACCTGACTGTGTGCGTCTTAAATGTCTGTCACTATGTTTGTTGTGAGGGACCAGTGAAGATTGATCAAGATGCCCAGTGATCAGGGGGTAAAGTGTAAAGCGGTTTGAGACCCAGACAAAGGGTGTAAGTCGTTATATAAAACCACACCTTTACCTTTACCTTTTTTTAATTCATACATTCGGCTAAACTGTTTACAGAACTCTACACCAAATGGTAAGGCCAAATAACAAAACCAACATTGTGGGTACGGTAACCCGACCGACACTTTGTTTTTTCTGCTGACCCTAAACTCTTTTCTGATCGTGCAAAAACAAGGAAGAACTTTTTTTTAAAAAGACGGTAATCATCAAATGGTGTGCTATCCCATCTTTCTTGTTCTGTGAGAACTTGATTTAAGAAAAATCCGTTATTCAGCGAAGATGAATTGTGATTTATGTTTAAGCTGGCCTCTTCTAGTTAAAAAAACACAAAACAATAAAAACAAAACAAAAGAAAATCAACAAAAAAGGTTTAGACCGACAAACCAACCCTACCTTTTTTGTGGCTATGCTATCGTACCCACAACTTTTTTTTGGTTGTTGACCTGACAGAAATCACTTGAGTTGGCTCATCAAGAGTGTAGATATCTCAACCTTTTGCACATACCGCATGCCATGCGCGCGCATTTGGGCGCCGCTGAAAGGGATTTACGTAAATGGCGGATCAAAGAACTGACACATTCCAGCGGGCACTTGTCCTCCCATGGATCAACTTTATTTCTGTCTGGAGATCCGACGGTCTTGCTTAAGGTGATGTCGACATTGCTCAGTCATGCTTGCACAAGTTAGCACGACAGAAGACCAACCCAGAAAAGTGTGTTGACTTCAACGATCGTAATGGCTGTGCATACAGCGGGTTTGGTTGATTGCAGGCAATGGGAAAATAGCGGTAAACTCCGCACTCTTGTCTTACGGTTTGGTAGCCAATGCTTGAAACGCTAGGCACCTCATCAAAAAGGCAAACATGGCCAATAAAAGACATTAACAAAATATATCCAGGGCTGTAGCATAGATTACATGTCAGCAATGTGACGCTTTTCATAAGTGACCATTGAAACCAAAGCCTTTTGCAATGTAACTCGCGTGATGCGTATACATGTATATGCCCCTTTACTTCAACATGCATTTAAAGCATAATTAGCCTATTTTCCATTCAGTCATCATCTATACACCTAGACCTGCCCTAAACTTTCGTCTGTGTACCATGTAATGCCGAACATATATTCTGTGATTGTATCATTGCGTCGATGAAGGACCTGATATTTTCCGGGCTTACAGAATTGCAAAAGAGAAATTAGTAGTTAGTTTTACTTACCACGCATTCCCAGTCTCTACTCAAGCATGAGTCTACTGCATCTGTGACTCTACATTATTTCATATTGGGTATGACTGTCATGGTAACG
>JAWQFJ010003012.1:37500-55000 GCA_034096865.1 Theodoxus fluviatilis
TTGTAGAAGTCCATTTCCCTGCTTCCTCTTCTCCTGCTCCGCCCCCCTGTCCTCTCTCTCTCTCTCTCTCTCTCTCTCTCTCTCTCTCTCTCTCTCTCTCTCTCTCTCTCTCTCTCATGAAATGTACAGGGGCATCCATTGCAAAATGTGCCTGATAATAATAATAATAATAATAATAATAATAATAATAATAATAATAATAATAATAATAATAATAATAATAATAATAATATAGTTTATTTACGCACATACCTTCCCTTGACAGGCAAGCTCATGGCGTTTACAATCCAAAGAATCAACACTCATACAACCGCTCAACACCACATTCTCACAAAAACTCACACACTGCACACATAAACAAAACAAAAATAAAGTCCAATAGAACAAACTATACAGTATAAACAGCACTTGCAGGCCAGGTCAAGTAAGGCGAAGCAGCTCAGCGGGAAAGGCGGATCGGAAGAGATGGGTCTTTAGAGCATTTTTGAACTGGGGCAGAGTGTCAGAATGACTGAGAGGGGGAGACTATTCCAGGTTACAGGTCCAACATAGGAGAAGGCACGCTGTCCTTGAGTTTTCTTGTTACTTCGGGGGACCTTAAGTATTCTAGAGTCAGCAGCTGAGCGTAGATATTTGGAGGGCGTGTAGACTGTAAGAATTTCTGTAAGAGCGTGTGATGCGGTGTTGTTGATGGCCTTGAAGCACAAAGTAGCAAGTTTATAATCTATCCTCTGAGAGATGGGGAGCCAGTGAAGTGTATGTAGGAGTGGAGAGGCATGGGTACGTTTGGGACATCGAAAAACTAGCCTAGCAGCGCAATTCTGAACTTTCTGGAGTTTGTTAAGCAGAGTGTCAGTGATGCCAGCGAGAAGAGAGTTTCCATAGTCGAGACGAGACAAAACAAGTGATGTGATGAGCGTTTTGGTGGCCTGCTGAGAAAGATAATGACGAATGGTACTAATTTTCATTAACTCATAATACGCTGACTGACAGACTTTGTTGATATGAGCTCTCATTGACAGGTCATCGTCAAACATGACGCCTAAATTTCTAACAGACTGAGAGAAGACGATGTCACTGTGACCAATGGTTAGTTTGAGGGCCTGATCCGATTCGCCTCCGCCGCTCACCAGGAGTGCTTCAGGTTTTGAGTCATTGAATTAGAGTTTGTTCCGAGTCATCCACCGTTTCACGTCAGAGATACAGTGTTCGCTGGTAGAAAGAAGAGAGTGGATTTGACTGGGATGGAAGAAGTTGTAGAGCTGGTATCAACAGCAAATTCACTGTGAGAGACTGAATGACTGTCAATTACATTGGAGAGTGGTTGGGTGTACAGTAGAAACAGCAGCGGACCCAGGACAGAGCCCTGAGAGACTCCGTACTTGAGAGGTGTAGAATCAGAAGCAAAACCCGAGATCGAAACAGTCTGTCTACGTTCTCAGAGATATAAATGCAGGAAAGAGAGTGCTAAGTTCTCAATGCCAAAAATGTTTCTAAGACGGGTGAGAAGAATCCCATGGTCTATTGTGTCGAACGCGGCACTTAATTCCAACAAAGTAAGAAGAGAAACTTTGGAATCATCAGAAGCAACGAGAAGATTGTTTAGAACACGGAGCAGAGCTGTTTCGGTGGAATGATGAGCACGGTACGCGGATTGAAAACGGGCCAAAAGGTCATACTGATACACGTGCTCCAGCAGCTGCTGCAAAGCTAACTTCTCTAACAATTTTGACAGAAAAGAAAGATTGGAGACTGGCCTATAATTACTAAGTTTGTTTGGATCAAAGTCCTGCTTCTTCAAGAGCGGCTTAACCAGAGTACTCTGGTTCGAACGCTCAATGCGTCACCTTTTTAGTTGGAAGACTTTGTAAGCAAACGCAAACACACGCACCCACACGCACAAACACACACATGCGCTCGTAACACATATACACACGCACACACACGCGCACGTGCGCGCGCGCGCACACACACACGCGCACACATAAATTTACACGCGTACATATGCACACCCACGCAAACACACACACACACACACACACATGCACTCTCTCCCTCACTCACTCACTCACTCACTCACTCACTCACTCACTCACTCACTCACTCACTCACTCACTCACTCACTCACTCACTCACTCACTCACTCACTCACTCACTCACTCACTCACTCACTCACTCACTCACTCACTCACTCACTCACTCACTCACTCACTCACTCACTCACTCACTCACTCACACACACACAGTACCTCTTTACCTCTTTGAAGCATACATTCCCTGTTAGGTTCCCCTTGAACCTGCCTACTATAACACCCTTCCTCCCCCCCCCCTCCCTCCCGTCCCCACCTTTCCCAAATACCCCGTCCCTCTCCATCCTCCCCAGTTGTCTTCCCCACCCACAGACAGGCTTGTAAGGGTGCGGCAGTCACAGTGGGCAGTCTGTTGGAGAAGCAGGGGCACGCTGGTCTTCCCCCTGTATCCCGGTGCTGTGTGACCGCAGTCTGCAACAGGGAACTCTTGCGTTGGAACAGACACACGTTACCAGGTAACTGCAGGCATTGATTGTTGTGGCAGTGTCTGGAGGTACTGAAGCGGGGTGTAAATGCAGGATAGAGAGAGAGAGAGAGAGAGAGAGAGAGAGAGAGAGAGAGAGAGAGAGAGAGAGAGAGAGTTACGATCCGGTTAAAGTGACATGGGCTCAAACTAATAATAATGGATGCTGGAGGTACTGTATTTATACCGTTGTATGACTGCTACCTTTCGATTCAGTTCTTGAACGTTGTCATCTGAGAACTTCTACCCGTGTCTGTTCCTTTCCATAGATGTAAACTTTGCAAAAGGTCTCGACACACCTGCACATTGCTGTATGACCAGTAACACAGTAGCACCAGGTACTGATTCTGTTGAGGCGGCAGCTGTAATCAGGTGCATATTGACGATGTTTTGATTGACTTACTGTATAACCAATTCCTAAAGTCTGGCTAACCTCTGTACCCGCGCCATCCATCTAAAAAGAGCGTGCATGATAATCAGTTCATCTTGCTCACGAATGGTTTGTTCATTAGCTTGCAATTAAAAAAAGCTAATAATATGTGAATGAATTCGCGCGTGTGCGCGCGTGCGTGCGTGTGTGTGTGTGTGTGTGTGCGTGCGTGCGTGCGTGTGTGTGTGTGCGCACGTGATTGTTTATGTATGTTCATGTCCGTCTGTGTATGTATGTGTGTGTGCGCGTGTGTGTTTGTGTGCATGTGTGGGCGCGTATGTCTTCAGTGTGTATATGTGTTTGTGTGTATGCATGTCTATGTGTAAGGGTGGTGGATAGTGAGTGGGATAGCAGTGTGTGTGTGTGTGTGTGTGTGTGTGTTTGAGCGCGCGCGCGCGTGTGTGTGTGTGAGAGAGAGAGAGACAGAGAGAGAGAGAGAGAGAGAGAGAGAGAGAGAGATTGGCTGTTTATTTTTGTATGTTACGCATTGTGCTCGTGAACTCCTACGATGTACCAAAACAGAAGTTCCTAATTTAGCACACGAAAAGACAACTCCGCAGTCATTCCATATTATTATTTCCTTCTCATGATTGATGGTCAACGATTTCGTCAGCATATTACTCATAACACAAGCTCGAAGGAAATGTTTTATTTCTGTATGTTGCACTGTGGGAAAATGATGCGGATTTCCGAGGGTCGTTGAAGCGCAGAACTTCACAACTCGGTGGCTTCCTACGGCCGTGATATCTTCTGTGACGTCTGTGACAAGTCCTGGCCTGGCCTCTCTTCCGCTCTGCGCGTTTGAATTGATCGCACTCGAGTGTTCGGGGTGAATGGAGACAAATCGTAGCGTTTGTTT
Organism: Theodoxus fluviatilis; assembly: GCA_034096865.1. Lineage (NCBI taxonomy): Eukaryota > Metazoa > Mollusca > Gastropoda > Cycloneritida > Neritidae > Theodoxus > Theodoxus fluviatilis. The sequence goes on from JAWQFJ010003012.1 coordinate 41,343, forward strand.
CTCCATTGTTTCCAAGTCATCATTCATTCACGGGGGGTTGAGGTGGTGACCGTGCGAATTCACGGCGGTACTTATTCATAAGATTATGATTGAAACTGCTGGAAGCTCCCTTCACCAGCGGGAACCTCAGACCACTGGGCTTTCGAAGCCTGCTCCAGTGTCTCCGCCAGGACCGTGAGGGGTCGGGACAGGGTCAGGTCATTTAGATCCGACAGTGCGCTCAAAGCCCCCTGGAAGATCGAGCCAGATCTGTGCGCAGCAATAAACACGTCGTCATATCCCATATCAACCCACATTATTAATATCATCACTCCTCTCATCTGTCAGTCAAACAGAAAAATCAATACCGGGACTTATTAGTAGATTGATGTTAGTGTATCTGTGGTAATATCATTAATAAGCGTACTTAGTGCTCGTGCAAGAATGGTACCCAACTTATTATGTAGACATGAGTTGTAGTTAAGTTACTAGGGAAAACACCCATTAATTGTATTCTGCACAGAAGGGGACGTGTGTACAGGTATTTTATTTTGTATTGTATGCAACAGTCGAATTTCATGCACTGTCCTGCCATATTGTGTTGGACTGGCTTCTGTAGATAACAGGTTGCTATGAGGAATATGATCACACATGGATGTGCTCAATCTATGGAGGTGTATTCAAGATGATATATGATGACAATTCCTGGTGCGGTTGTTAAGAATGAGTCATGTAAAGTGCGAAGCAACCTTCATTTCCATTTGAGGGTTACAGTATCGCACGCGCAGAACGTAGTTAAATGTCTGTGTGGTTACAACGAACTGACTTACCAAGTCCGTACTATTCAGGACACCATCCCCGCTACTGGAATCTTGCTGCAAACTCTTCGATTCTTGCTAGAGATGGTGCGCGCAAGTACAAGTTTACTAAGGCGTCTGGGCGTGGCTACTTTCACAGTGGGGCTGCACTGTTTCACTATGTCAGGTCACGGACTGCAGCCCTGCAGCGTGTTTGCACGAGGTCCCCTGCTTGGAAATGCTGCTGCACGCGTACCGTCACACGTCAGCGTTGCAGGAACCTTCCTGACCCCCAGCGGCCACAAGAACCAGCAGACGACCTCAACGGCTTCGGACTTTTTTGAAGCATGGGCTGCACCGCAGTCGTAAGACACTAAAGTACGGAGCTCAAGGCCCACTGACAGTGTATACCCTGCACGGCAGGAAGTCCTGCTCTATATTTAGCATGGGGGGAGGAGGCTGGGGGTTGGGAAAGGGGGTGGGGGTGGGGGGTTAGCAGAACAGCCATACCGGGTCCTCAGGCACACACACACATACACTCGCCCCTACGCGCTCTGTGACGTAGTCAGGTGTTTTCCTCCCCTCCCGGCTCAGGTGCTCAGGTGTGCCGGCTCTTACCTGACAGGAAACTCCCTTAGTCCGTTGGGTCCCTTCTACAGTTCAGGTGAGTTTGCCAATAGTCTTGCGTTGGTAGCTAGGAGAGACGGTGTGTGTGTGTGTGTGTGTGTGTGTGTTTGTGTGTTTGTGTGTGTGTGTGTGTGTGTGTGTGTGAGTGTGTTTGTGTGTGTGTTTGTGTGTGTGTTTGTGTATGTGTGTGTGTGCGCGCGTGCGTGTGTGCGTGCCTGTCTGTCTGTCTCATTGTATGTCTTTCTGTCCATCCGTCCGTATGTCTGCCTCTGTCTCCATCTCTCTGTATCTGGTTTTTCTCTGTCTGTCTGTCTGTCTGTCTGTCTGTCTGTCTGTCTGTCTGTCTGTCTGTCTGTCTGTCTGTCTGTCTGTCTGTCTCACTGTCTGTCTGTCTCACTGTATGTGTGTCTGTGTGTCTGTGTGTCTGTGTGTCTGTGTGTCTGTCTGTCTGTCTCTGCCTGCCTGCCTGTCTGACTCTGTCTGTCTGTGTGTGTGTGTGTGTTTGTGTGTGTGTGTTTGGGTGTGTGTGTGTGTGTGTGTGTGTGAGTGTGTCTGTCTGTCTGTCTGTCTGTCTGTCTGTCTGCCTGCCTGTCTCTGTCTGTCTGTCTGTCTGTCTGTCTGTCTGTCTGTCTGTCTGTCTGTCTGTCTGTCTGTCCGTCTGTCTCTTTGTGTGTGTGTGTGTGTGTGTGTCTGTCTGTCTGTCTGTCTGTCTCACTCTTTCTCTGTCTCTCTCTCCTTCTCCTCGCTCCCTCCCTCCAACTCTCACAACAAGCATCGACACAGTCACCGTCCTTCGAGGAGTTTAATGCACTCAGGCAGACATGCAAAGGTGATTTCATCCTGATCGTCCATCTCTCATGTCACGAAAAAACTGGGTGTAGCCCTGTTCCCATCAAAACATGGTCGACCCGCGTGATTGAGCGATTGGAGGAGAGCCCTGACCTCACATGCGTATTGAAGACTTACTTCGCACCACTCCTCAGCTCTTGATCGATGTTGGACAGACATAATAATATTATGTCATTCGTGTTTTCCTTCGTCGCACATCTCTGTGAGTTCCTTGTATTGATGGCTGAATACGGTCTTCGTCTCACCCTTGTTCTGTCTTGTCACGATTCTGCAACCTCAGCTGCACCTTGATTCTTGGAAAAACTCTGACAAGTCAAAATTTGAATGTGTAGTCCATGCAACCGAGGTCCTATTAATGTTGTTGACAGCTGAAGAAGTAGTCTGAGACTCGCTCCTTTGGATGCATGGTTGGCATGGAATGGGGTCGGCAAATTGACTTTCCTGTTGAAGACTTGCTTAGCAGAGGAAGTATCATGACGGATCAACCACTCCTAGACAAGAACCCCGAGTGTTCACTGTTTGCGAACCACATACGCACAGACATGCAATGCAGGACGTAACTGATTGTACCCAGCGCAAAGGTTCCTGCTTCGATATGGATGGTGACACATCAGCGTCGAAAAAAGAACTACTTTAGATACTTCCTCATGCCTGCACAGAGGAAACAAGAGACCAAAATGTAATGTGAACGATTTATCCTGTTCTGAAACCGATAAACAGACGACACCATTTCCTCAGCGAGACCTTTGCACGGTACTCAAATCATGACGCATGCCTGCATTCAAGACGACATTCCCGCGCTCTGATGCAGCCATATATCACGCCACACTGTCTCTGGCGAGGGCGGGGGTGGGGGCGGATGGAGGCGGGGGTTGGGGTGGGGGTGGGACCTTCCTCGTGGTTGTGACGTCATGGAGACAGAGCTGTCTTGAGAAGCAGAGCTTGTTTGTCCTACCTGATCTTCGCTTGTCACCTCAGTCCCCATCATCCGGGAGCAAATCCGTTCCGCGCTGCCTGCAGTCTGCTAGCGGTGCACGTCGGGGCAGTTCGTTCTTCTGTCCATCCAAGCTAAGCCGTGAAGGTACCAGGACACTGAGTGTCATCCGCGTTGCTCAGCCCTCATTGATTCTGCATAGCGCTGTCTGCTGGCTGCGGCTGCTCTGGGCAGACGTGGTGGCAGTTCCCAGGCGTCTGGCGTCCCATGTCTGGGCAGGATGATTCCGTCTGAGGATGTCGTCGGAACTGTTCTAAGTCCGAAGTCAACGTCGGTCGTGTCCTGACGGTGGTGATCGTTGCAAATGTCGTCTGTCAAGTAGGACGCTTCGGTTGGACCTCCAGGAGTAAAAGTCGAACAGCAGGGCAGAAATCGGGTAAGGTCTCACATACATGTTTTTGTACATAAAGCAATATGGATTGATTCTACATTCACGTATATGTGACCGGTGGCTCCAACACATATACATGGTACTGACAATCTCTTTTGTGATTCTTTCTGAGCTATTTCGTCTTTGAGGTAGACTTTGAAAGTGTGAACGACAAACTGTCAGCAATAGTCTCGATTTGTATTCACATGAATGCAGAGGAACATTTCAGTATAGATGCAGTGCTCACATTATGATTTCATAGGCGAGATAGCCAGTGAATATCAGAAGAGGTTACGCCGCAATGTATGTGAAAACCCGGGCTCAACATCTGAAACAGTTTCATTGTAATGAAATCAGCAACTTAATAGCTGGAGGACAGCCGGTAGGTGATGACATTGAAAACAGACCATTTCACTGTGTTATGCAAAACGGGGTCCTCCCACTCAGTCTATTGCATGTTTCCTGGAACACGCCCCTGACTTGTCGCCTTTGAATCCCTTCATTCATCATCATACGCCCAGGTGTACGTACAACACCAGCGTGGCTGTAGTACATTCCGAAGGAGTTTCTATCAGAATAGTAGGCCGTGGTCGATACGGCCAGCTCTGGAGCCAAAGCTTGCTGCTCCGCATACCTGAGACTCATTGCCACCATCGATTCTCTCTCTCGAGCCTGTTTGTCTGGAGAGCTGCCTACCACCCTATGTCCATTCCAGCCCCTAGCCACACCTGGGCAGGTGGGCACGTGTCAGTCCATGCTCAAAGCTACAAAGACACGCATGAGCTCTTTCAGATCGTGAAGAAATCCAGGACATTATGGATCAGGTCAAATCTTTGAAGTCAGGTAGATCCTCTTGTAGGGGTGTAAAGATGTATGGGCTTGAGTGTTGCATGTTTTGCTGGTTGCAGTTTTGATTGATTCATTCACAAGAAATATACTTTTTTCACCACGAGTATTTTTTCTGTATATACGAGTATTCCTTGTAGTAGTTTCCAACAGCGAAGAATACTTAATGAGAACTTTGACAAGTGCGAAATGTTTGCCTTCAAGCTATTTTTTCTACAACTAACTAACTCTCTCTCTCTCTCTCTCTCTCTCTCTCTCTCTCTGGTCGAGACTGTTGCATTTTGAGTGTCCTTACGAATGACAGATATGTGATAAAGTACAGAAAGGATCGTTTGCCTAAGGAGTGGCTAGCATTGTGTCTCTTTGCGCTTTATTAATAGTCCTTGTGGTCGGCACGGAGACATCCTGTCATATAACCCTAAAGGAGTGGCAAGCTTTTTGTTTCCGATCTCCCTTGCCAGAGGGGTATGTATGGCTTTGCAGTGAAGTAGAGATCTTATCAGGGGCAATGATGGTTTGATTTACTCCCTCTGCATCTGGGGTCCCGGTAGCGGTAAATCCTGGATCAGTGTCAGGGTTAGACAGTGTGTGGTGGATCTTTCTATTCCCTCTGACCTCTAGTTGGGGATATTATGCCTGCAGGGGAGTCACTCACAACTCGCCCAGACTTGTAGCTTTGTTGGACAGGCGCACTGCCATCTGACTTGCTAATCAAAGTTTGACTGCGGTCATAGAGTTATGCACAGAAATGTGTAGGGAAATTGACCGACATATTTTAAAGCTTTGAGAGAATGTGTGTGGCTTAGAATTAAGTGGTCACTGCTACACGCGAGCATATGTACGTGCTATGTGTCGGGTAAATATTTACTTTATTCATGTAATGACAAAGTAGAGCAGTTAGTTATGTGACAGAAACCGTGATTTCTTCTTTTTTTTCAACAGTGAATATTCGCAATCTCTTCGAGGTACGTATATAATTCTAGTAAATTTCTTGTGCAGACAAAATGCCAAACTTTAAACAATTCGTGTCAAAGGAGAAGAAATAAAGCATGCTGTTTACTATTTGAACACAAAATAAGATTACGCACGTGTACACATACCACTGTATATCCCTCTATAAATAGAAAACACGCACAAAGCTCTGCTTATGTCCTGTCGTGTATTAGTCTCAATGTTTCTCTCATAGACTTCATTTCGTGACCTGCTTAAAAAACAATGCAAAGCAGATGTCAACTCCAAAGGGGTTAATCTTCCCGTCAGCCATTCCCTCAGCTCTAGAAGACTTAATAGCTGTAGCAGGTCTTCCTGGTCATGTTGTGGGCTGACTTACAGCTCAAAGGCCACGAACAGGCTCGAATAGGCGCCTAGTTGTCACAGGGTCACGCCACGGTCTACCAGGGGTTAACTAGCAGACAATGGGGGGAAAGTGTTTGGAATGGAGAGATCGGAGAGCAGAGTAAGGTGAAGGAGGTTAAAGGTTACGGTTTTGGAGAAATCCACGTGTGTGTGTGTGTGCGTGCGTGCGTGCGTGCTTGCGTGTGTGCGTGAGTGCCTGCGTGTGTGTGTTTGTAAGACAATACGTTTCACCAAGAATTCCAAAAAGTGAATTATGCACAGCTATCCTTTTTTTGCTAAATGAATTGCTGTATAGCAGCTCATCCATTTGTCTATACACAAGTCTCGACGTTGCAGTTTTACTCCGTTCAACGAAATAAGTGCATGCCGCTTGTAGTCTTCTTTAATTATACACTAGTAACTCATAGTGCACGGTGTAGCGGTTTGCGCCTCCAGATCTGCATGCTTGTGTGAACAGATAGGCTGTAGGAAAGATAAACATGGATCTATGCAGTAAGAGGTCAAGCACTATGCTTTCGGAGTATGCTTTTTACGCTGGCAACCTCCAAAGTCCTTAGTTTTTCCGCTGCGTCGGTTATGACCCAGAAACACAAACATCTGCTGTAAATGGAAAAAAAATATCGCGCTGTGTGTAGTAGCTATCTATTCATTCTGTAGCAGTTCATCTTTACCCTGAGATGTGAAAAGAACTAACCACAAAGAGGGTGGCACGTGGAGTTTCTGAACACGTTCGAGATTGTGCGGACACCATGACCCCTGGGCAGTGACCGTTGTCCAGCGTGTGGTCAGCAATCCTTTTCTACCAACGTCTGTCAAAGCAAGTCAGTGGAGACCAACCGGGCCTCGTTCTTCTGTTTACTGTAGGTTTGAAAGAGTCTTCCTATGTCTCCCTTGCTCCCTACTCAACTTCCGCGAGCCTGCAAGAGACCCTCGTTTCCCCTTTTAATGGCATTTCCCGTCCCTGGTTCGTGGTCTTTGCTCTGTGGAGCTGAGGAAACCTTTCGTACTAGGTGTGGGAAAAAGCCCTCTTTGTTGGAACGTATCGCTCGGTCGGTCTCTCTATTTCCGTCTTTGTCGAGCAGAATCAGGTTTCATCGCAAGTTCCTAGCCAGTGGAATGATCCTCTATGGAAGTGAAGGAAAAGTTTCTTCTTGGTCCAAACAGAGAAGCTGCTTTGTCCGTGCTAGATATGACCAGCTGCAAATCAACTTAACGGCGGTGTATCTCTGGTTTGGCTGTTTGGCACTGATTTACGGCTTGGTGTGGACACATCCAAAGTCCTCGTGATTGTTTTTCCTCTTGGTGTTCTTCAATATATGCCTCTGTTTTGGTCACGTTTGGTGTCCGTTTTTAGAGCATGATTCAGTCTGAAATTATCACGGAAAGTCTGGACCATATTTGCATAGAGCCCAATTACTCTCACCAATAAGGCTGTAGGTTGCATCGGTGTAATCGTTTGTTCATGCATGTGTAGAACATCACCACTCTCTCTTCCATTGATCATTAGTGCATTTCTCTATGATGTTCATATGTAGAACATGCTCGAAGCAAGCTCGCGACCTTTCACTACATTCTTTCCGAGACCTGCTCGTTGTACACCGTCTCCAGGGCAAAAGATTTTTACGATCTCTCTCTCCCTGGGTAAACTTCCTGCTTGGCCTCCGGACCTTGCACCAGTGTGTCGGCTCAGTGCAAAGACCCCTTGGGCTGAAAGTGATACGACTGAAAAGGGGGTTTCTCTCGCCACTTCTCCCTTCTCTCAGTGTGCCGTCCTGCTGAGCATGGCTGGTGCAAGAAAGTGCACATGGCAAACACACCTCCAGGCCCGTCACAAAATAATGACTGTCCTTGATGCACGTTCTCCATCAGTAATGAAGTCCAGATTTCCGGCAGATCACGTTACGGTGCAGTCACCCTTGAGGCGTTTACGTGCGCGGCCGTGTCCCCTGCTTAGAGTTTATGGGATTCCGCAAATGTTTGCCTTCGGTATAAACTATATGTCACGGCCCTCTTGACTGCGATTTGTGTTACTGGCTTAGAGAGCAAATGATAAAAATCTCCGTTCTCGTATTACATGTCTACACATAAAATAGAAATTAAAATGTTGCTAAAATATTCCGTCAGTAGAATATTGATGATGAACACACAAAGCTGATTCTGAGACATGGAAATAATTGCAAAACCCTGTCGTGCGGCTGTCGTAAGAAAAGAAATAAAGAATGGGAATAATTCGAAGGGGAAGCTAGGACACAACTCCCATGCTGAATAGCTAGGACACAACTCCCATGCTGAATAGCTAGGACACAACTCCCATGCTGAATAGCTAGGACACAACTCCCATGCTGAATAGCTAGGACACAACTCCCATGCTGAATAGCTAGGACACAACTCCCATGCTGAATAGCTAGGACACAACTCCCATGCTGAATAGCTAGGACACAACTCCCATGCTGAATAGCTAGGACACAACTCCCATGCTGAATAGCTAGGACACAACTCCCATGCTGAATAGCTAGGACACAACTCCCATGCTGAATAGCTAGGACACAACTCCCATGCTGAATAGCTAGGACACAACTCCCATGCTGAATAGCTAGGACACAACTCCCATGCTGAATAGCTAGGACACAACTCCCATGCTGAATAGCTAGGACACAACTCCCATGCTGAATAGCTAGGACACAACTCCCATGCTGAATAGCTAGGACACAACTCCCATGCTGAATATCACTGACATTGTGCAAGGGTGGGTAGGATGGAAGCCACAGAGGAATTTTGAATGAAATAATTTGGGACATCTAAACCATTACTACGTCCTGACACATAAAACATTATCTTTAAATGTATGGCCACACCGCGCACGTTATGTGCAGGTCGTGCGTACTCGCACGCTTCAATGTGGAAATGATTGGAATGCCCACAAAGGCTGTAGAAGCCCATTCTAGTAAACTAGAGATTTCGCCTACCGGCAAAAGTATCTCTAGCACAGTTCACATCACGTGATGGAAGGTTTTTGGCCAATTTATGCAAGCGGAGGTCACACGAGAGGCTTGTGGGATAGCCGATGTGCTCCCTGACATACGCCGTTAAAGTAGTTCTAAGACTATTTCGCACAAAACTCTTAACTTACTCTTGTTGAGACAACAAACAAGCGTTTATTCGATACAATAAAATGTTTGTGTTGAAATGGAACCAAATTTTACATCTGAATGATTTCTGTAAAAAGTGGAGAGAAAAATAGTATCGGAACGAACTATTTTTGGCGCAAGGCTGTAATGCCAAGGGTCAAGCCTATTACGCATTCATTGCGAACTGTGCCAGAGTCAATACTACTGACTCGGGTTTACAGAATGGTAGAAGCCTTCAGTATGGCCATGATGGTGATGAAGGGTTGATGGCTGGAAGTCATCTTATGCCGGACATAAACAAGGAGCAGCTTTGAAGGTTTCACACCATTGCACTACGCCCAGTCAAAGTGAGAGAGAGAGAGAGAGAGAGAGAGAGAGATGCTATGAGAGATATGCTATGAGAGAGATATGCTATGAGAAAGATATGCTATGAGAGATATGCTATGAGTGTGTGTGTGTGTGTGTGTGAGAGAGAGAGAGAGAGAAAGAGAGAGAGAGAGAGAGAGAGAGAGAGAGAGAGAGAGAGAGAGAGAAGGAGAAGAATTTTTGCAATTCATTGTGTCAAATCCTTGAAGAAATTAGATGCATGCCAATGGTTTTTTACCTCGCATCTAATTGTGATTCAGGATGCTCATTTCTGCCCGCCAGTCTTCACAAAGGAGGTTGTAAAACGCCAGTCATTCCCACGTTCCTCTTGTCCTTTGTCTTCGTACTGGACGTTTATATGACCGCCATGCCTTTGCATGGAGCGTTTCGGTGTCGGCTGGTAGGCTGGAAACACGGTTTGAAGAGTTCTCGAGGCCTGTGAACGATTTTTTTAAATCAAGGGAATTTCAAGAGCGTGTAAATGGGGAAAGTAATGGATCATCGAACAGAAAAACGTCGGCTGATGTGAAGATTGCGTATGACATTTTCACCTTTTGTATAGCTTTAACCGCAGAGTGAAGCGACATAAAGTTGAACGCTTTACGTTTCTTTGATGTCTCACAACCAAAACATGTTTACGCCCTGGAATGAATAGGTTGTCTTTGAACTGTGGCGAAGTCACATAAATGCCCCCATCCGACACCACCATCAGCACAGCCGCCACCCCCTCTATAGAGCTTTTTAACATTCTGGCTTTGAAGACAGACGTGGGTGAGAAGACCAGAAAGGTGGTGCTCGTTTCTCAAACCCTGTCAGCTGACACATTGTTTCCTGCTGCGTCAACTGGGAAAACTGGACGAACAGGATCTCCAGCAGGAGCGGAGAACTCTCTTTCCCCCTCCTCCTCGCCTCCTTCCCTGCCCTTCCTTCTTGCTTGTCCATTCCTCTCCCCCTCGTAGACCAACACAGCACAGCACGCCCACTATGAGGGAGTCTGCATGTGTACTGGACCGTGCTTGTATGGGAGAAACAAGGAGGAGCTGACAGAGCATGGGTGGATTTCGTTTTGTTGCTGTTGTGTGTCAACGTCAGTATAAATGGAAGGAGAGAGGTAGAGAGAGAGAGAGAGAGAGAGAGAGAGAGAGAGAGAGAGAGAGAGAGAGAGAGAGAGAGAGAGAGTGAGAGAGAGAGAGGCAGACAGACAGACAGACAGACAGACAGACAGACAGACAGACAGACAGACAGACAGACAGACAGAGAGGCTGAGAGAGACAGAGGAGAGAGAAACAGAGAGAGAGAGACAGAGAGAGAGACAGAGAGAGAGAGACAGACAGACAGACAGACAGACAGACAGACAGAGACAGAGAGAGGGAGAGAGAGAGAGACATACATATGGGCAGAGACAGAGAGAGAGAGGGGAGAGAGAGAGCAGGGAGAGAGAGAGAGATAGAGAGAGAGAGAGAAAGAGAGAGACAAACAGACAGACAGACAGACAAACAGATATATATATATATATATAGATAGATAGATAGATAGAGAGAGAGAGAGAGAGAGAGAGAGAGAGAGAGAGAGAGAGAGAGAGAGAGCATCATATGTGTGTATTGTGTTGACAAAATGTATCTTTGGAAAGTTACCCTGAGGGGAAGAATCGAGTGTTGGGCGTTTGTGTGCTCATTTGAAGAAGTAATGAGCAAACTTCTAAGAGTGCAGAGCAAATAATCACACAGGTGTACCTTCTGTTAAACCTTTCAAGAACGTATTCCTTGATGACATCTTGATATTACTGCATATACAAGTAGAAATGCAAGAATGGAGATGCATACACTATTCACACCACCAAACATTACGTAGAAAGGCAGTTTATGTCTACGACCAAAAACTGCACCTGCGTCTTTGTTGCCTTTCATATTCATTTAATACAAATCCATAGATCTTGTGTGGGAAATATTCAAACTGCGTGACGGGGTGTTGGCAAACTTCGGTATTTAAAAGGCCAAGCGTCAATAAAAAAGACTATGTCAACATTGTAACCGCGGGTTGAAATACATAACTGCCAGGTGAGGCAATAACCATTAAAGTGCAGCGTGTTTTTGAGACTTATTTGTTAAGCTGTTTTTTTACGAGGGAGATTTTGTTACTGTTGTATAAAGGACAGACGGATTTTACAGTACTGGGTGGGTCAGGATTTGTCAGGAACTGCAGAGGTGATATATTATGAGACTGGAGGTAAGGGTATTTCTTGTTCTTTTTCATGTTTGCATCATGTGAGATATATTAACACAACAAGTTAATTCACTGTCGTCTCTCCACTGTCCTTCGTGATAGAAAAAAAAATGCAAGAGATAGTTTAGTTCTCTTTCACCTCTCACACATGTTTCCCCCTAACTAGACATCTGTGTTGGGGGCACTCTAATTTAGATCATGTTTATTAAAGTTCTTGCTCATAATTACGTTGAAATTGCGTCTGGCTACTCATGAGTATGCGATAGTTTGTGCTGTTCCATCAGATCTATGCAAAACACTGTGTGTGTGTGTATATGTTTCTGTATGTGTGTTTGTGTGTGTGTCTGTGTGTGTGTTTGTGTGTGTGTGTGTGTGTGTGTGTGTGTGTGTGTGTGTTCCACTGTGCGCTACAGACGAATCTTGGCTCATCTTCCCACGTAAAATCCTTTGACGCCGCCTTTGACAAACTGTCCACAACCCTCAGTAATGTCAGCTGCACATTTCTCTTTGCACAACATTTTCTCTTTCAACAAAAGAAAATGTTAGTTCACCTATATTTGCATGCCTATACTTATGGGCTCTTCTTTTTTTCTGTGCATCCCAACACCCTGGAAACTTTATGTTTTTTGGGGTCTGATTCTTTATTCAAGAAACAGCAAATTTACATTGCATACTTCAGTGTCATTGCAAAAATCGATGAAACACACATCAAATGAGTATGCAGTGTGAAAGTCGTTTCTTCATACTCGGGCATCAATGTCTAGAATGGGGCCAGCAGTTCGCTATGGCAAGTGTGGATAACATTGAGAATATATCTATGAAAAGCTAAGTCTACATCTATTTTCCTGCAAACCCAACTTGAGAGGGAGGAGCGTGACCACACCACTGATGGCAAACCCATGGGAAACACATCCACCAGGGTCAGAGACAAGGGAAACAACTCGGCTTTGGGTCACGGGTAGCCTCACGCTTGGCCGACGACGTGATCGCGAACGCGTTGCCCCTCGCGATTGCCAGCGAGATTCTCTGGGAACTACTTGACAACCTACCCTATATCTTCACAACCCCTCAACACCCACCCCACCCCCTCCCGTAAGCCCTCTCCTTCTCAGCTTCCCCTCAGGCAATGACATCTGAAATGGAGCTGGCTAATTTCTTATCTAATCTACAAAGCCCCTAAGGCAGAGTCCAGGGCAGGGGGCACATCTTTCTGTAGCAAACTGTACTAGGGGGATGACCTGGAGGTGAAAAGAGGGTGAGGGTGGAAAGGGGTAGAAGGAGCTGGTGTGTGAGAGGAAAGGGGGTAGGGAAGCAGAGGGAGAAGGGTAGGGGAAGGGGAAGACGATGGGAGGAGGGACAAATCTGAGAAGAAGGGTCTGGGGAAACTGTAGTGTGAGAAAATCTGGAACCAGATGCAGAGGCTAAGACCAGCTCTGACTCAGACTCCGAGGATGATAGTTGCGTGTTAGTGTTTGACTCCAAGAGAAATGAGGTTAATTAGATGGATAATTATGGACAATGGATGTGCTGTGTGACTTTAATGTTTAGTTTGTTGTGTGCTTGTATATGTGTGTGTGTGTTGTTTGTAATTGTGTAGTGAGTATATATATATATATATATATATATATATATATATATATATATGTGTGTGTGTGTGTAAGAGAGAGAGAGAGAGAGAGAGTAATTGTGTGTGTGTGTGTGTGCGCGCGTGCGTGCGCGTGTGTACTGTTTGTAATTGTGTGTGTGTGTTGTTTGTAATTGTGTAGTGAGTATATATATATATATATATATATATATATATATATATATATATATATATATATATATAATGTGTGTGTGTGTGTGTGTGTGAGAGAGAGAGAGAGAGAGAGAGAGAGAGAGAGAGAGAGAGAGAGAGAGAGAGAGAGAGAGAGTAATTGTGTGTGTGTGTGTGTGTGTGTGCGCGCGTGCGTGCGCGTGTGTACTGTTTGTAATTGTGTGTGCGTGCGTGTGTGTGTGTGAGAGAGATATATAGGGGGGGGGGGGATGTTGGTGGGTTGGTGGGTTGGAGAAAGGGAACAATCAGGCAGGAAGACCAGTATACTGTCTGACTGACTGACTGACTGTCTGACTGACTGTCTGAC
>JAWQFJ010003012.1:60000-65000 GCA_034096865.1 Theodoxus fluviatilis
CGTGGCTTAGCGGACTGAGTTCATGCTTTTGCCCCTTCATGCCTGTCTGGAGTGACAGGCTGATGTTTCATAGGACCATCCATGAGAAGGCTGGACGTGCATGGGTGTTGTGTTCATGGACAGTGTCGCCTGGGTGTCAGTGCTGTGTGAGGACTAGCCTCCTGCTGGGAGCCTTGTTTTGCATCCAAGAGCTCAACCATGGGGTGCCTTGACAGGGGGATTGGCGTGCAAATTGGCCAGGCTTGAAGAGATGCTGGCTTGAAAGAAGCACTGTCCAGTAGTTGCTACTGAATACTATCTTTTTGTTTGGATGTGTAAGACGTGATTGACAACAGTTTGCCTCAGGTCTGAGAACTTGCAAATGGGTCAGTCAGTGAAGACCTGAATGTATTGTAAGAGTGTTTAAAGCTTGGAAGTTAGATATATGCTAAGTGATCTCATTGCTGTATAGTTCACTCATTGTTGATGATGTACATTACCGTGATATTCTTTACTTTTCGTCTTATTCAAGTTGACCTGTGTATTGTAATTGCATTCGTGCAATGTGTTTATTTCCCGTTCTCATCTTGATATTGGGAGGTTGATGCACATTAAACCACACATGTTGTTAAGAAATCATGTGACGACACATGCCCATTTATGGTAAAATGCACAGAAGTAGGCTCCTGCCCCTGCTCCTTCAGTTTTGAGGGATTCTCAGAAGTGCCTATCGTGGCACGTCCCGGAAATATGGACCCGATGACCCATTCTGTGGCAAGGGCTTCACTACACACCAGCTTCGTGCTCCAACATAACGCTCAGTCATGCTTCCCTTGTCCGCCTCATGGGTCTGTCAGGCTTCGGGCGCCATCTGTCTGTCGGGATGTCTCAGTTCCTGTCAAAGTCGAGTGAATAATTCAGCCTGACCCCGTTGTCAGGGCAATTTTCTCCTCATGATCTCGTTCACAACGCGCCAATGAGTGATTTATCCTGGGAGCGATGCTGTCGTCACAGACAGGTCAGACCGTTCTTTTCTTCATTGTAGAGAAACAGGGCATTTGTGCCTGTGACTTAACAGTCAACCCTAGAATCTGAAGGCCATTGTGTCAGATTTTGATCTAGCTGCAACGTTTTTGCGTTGATGCTTTGCTGATGCCTTGTCTGCAGGGCAAATGCGTTCAGTGCAACAGACAATACGAGCGTACAGCTGCGAAACGTGGACTGGAGTGCTGCCTTGCTATGACCCAACGTGTTTTGACTCGCATGTTTTCGCATTCCCCACTGGCACTGGTCTACTGGATCCGAAAACAAGACAAACGATGATCAGGCGCATGGCAAATTACTACTCTGACCTGACAGATTGTAGATCATCCAAGCTGCTTTACAGGAATATCAGTGAACGTATCTCTTTTCTCCAGACGTTGATCCATGACAGTCATTCATTTTCCTTTCAAGTTTCCGCCCCAGTGCTTTTCCTGGAACCTATTATCTTACTCTGGCATCTGTGAAGTCTCCACTGCCATTCACGCCGTCGATGCTTACGTATCGTTATTGGATTATCTCTCTTTCATAAATCACTGGGAAGCTCCAACGACAAAGCGTCGACGCCACTGGTCTGAAGGGGATCACTCTAGATGACAGAGCCGACACCCTTACGGATTCAGACCGGTGGAGAAAAGGTCCAGAGAGAAAGAGTGGAGAAGCAGAAGGCGTTTCATAAAGCACCTGCTAGGCAACTATCATATTGTTCGCCTGGTATCTAGGAGAGACTTTGTGTTGGTCTCACCTAACGTTGCTTCAAAGAGGGACAGTGATTCTTCCTGAGGGACAAGGAATTCACCTGAGGGAAAGGGACATCAGCCTCGACGGGCGGTCGTGGGATTTCCTTGTGGCAGTGATCCGTGTGCTCTAGAACTGGATCATCTGTCTGCATTTGTGGTTTTTTGATGTTCTGAAAATCGTTTCCACCAGAGTGAGGTTTTCTACGCCTTCTCTCCCGATCAGCTTTGGTGTGAACACGTCTAGTACGGGAAACTTTTTTTGTTTTGTTTCGCAAGGTCATGCATGCAAATTCAGGAACAAGAACATATGACTGAAATGAGGAAAGATTAAATTAATTTTTGGGCTTGAAACAGAGGGTTGTTTCATATCTACTTTGTATTAGACACGAAACTCCTTCATAATCATCGTAGCACAGAATCGACATCAAACCTTTAAACATTAAATCCACGTGAATGTATGCTCTCTATTCATCTTGCATTAGACTCAGAGTGGATCTGAAGGCTGCAAGTTGCAAAGCTGTAGTGTGTTATCAAAGCATACGATTCCATGAAGACATTTCTCCGTCATCATTGAGGGGGGTAGAGGGAGTGTCAGTTATGGTTCTATGATATACAAGAGTGGGTCATGGCACTTAATGCAAATTGAAACCAATTGACCGTAAAGATGGACCTGAGACGTCAGCATGGGCTAATTAACTCAAACCGGAATCTTTCTTTTGCAATACTTGTACGCTTTTTAAAGAGGGTCACCCCTGTGTTATGGATCACCCCCGCTGGTGGTTGTACCTGGGACATTATACAGACTATCCATAGTGCTAGGTTTCCCATGGTGCTGTTTCCCTAGTATGCTCAGGTTCATGCGGCGATCCGAAGCCAGCTACCTGATGGTTTGCAGTCCGACGCGGCGCACTAGGTGGCTATAACTTCGTTTAGAGGCCTAGCAAAATCGCTATGTGATTCCATGGCGCAGGCTCTCTTAGCCTTCATTAGTCGCCTGCTATGCTTATGGTGATCGTAATCTTTAATAGACAGTGGGCTTTCTTCTGTAGGTCGCCATTGCAACAAAAAAAAAAAAAAAAAAAAAAAAAAAAAAAAAAAAAAAAAAAAAAAAAAAAAAAAAAAAAAAAAAGTGAGGGTCGTGCTTCTCCTATTCAGACAATTCACTCTGCGTATGCATCTCCTCATCATCTCACTCGTCGTCTCTCTCGTCTCTCTGCTATGCTCTCTCCTGCTCAGGTCTGCTGGCTCGCTGTGCTGCGTAGCATGAGATCGACCAGAGTTCGCGCTAGGGGAAGTTAGCTACTGAGCCAGGGTTCGAAGTAGAGTGGAGTATCCGAGCTGGTTGTGGTTGGTAAGGAGTCGAGGATAGGCGGGATAGCACGTGATATTTCATGTGCCTCAGCCGCCACGTGACCACGCGAATATTGACAGGCTCGTGGCGAGAGAGGAATCTATAGTCGCACCACAGTCCTTTTCCCCGCCCCGGCTGTCGTCTTTCTGCTAAGCTTGTATGTGCAGGGAAGTTGCGCACCCCGAGCGAGCGGGCTGTGTCATTTACTACTGAGAGGGACAGCTCGCCACCGTGGAAGAGGTTAGACTGGTAACAGGATGGTACAAATGAATGTAATAGACATTTCAAAGGAAGAAATTGATAGTTTGCACTGAGGAGGTAGATTGCACTTTGAAGGCTGAACGGATGGGTTGAAGAATTCAGCTGTCTGTCATAGATATGTAGTCTCAAAATCGATTGTAAAATAATATATTACCGAAGAATGTGATTCCCGAACTGTGCTGCGTTGGAGGCGTGTTTGCGCCATGATCCTACATCTGGGATCTCNNNCTCTCTCTCTCATATACTGTGTGAGAACATCTCATCGTGCTTATCAATAATATGTGCATCAAAATACTGGTAGGGTCGGTGAGTGAGAGATAGACAGCCCGATAGTGGCGTGGTTTGCAAAGAAAGCAGCACGTGTAGTTCTGCATTCCAGCCCTTGTCACGTGATGTCAGGTGTGCAAGCTGCATGTGACAGCAAGTCAGTCATGCAGGGCAAGAATGCGGTAATGCAATGTATTCAGATCCCCCGACATGACTTGTAAGTATGCGTATGCGGGTATGCCCGCATCCCATTGGTCAAATTTATTTTTTCAGTGATGCAGTAGGTCACATGTATCAACAGCACATGTTCACGGAGCTCACGATTTCAATCAGGCTTACTTGCCAGTAAACAAAGGATGCACGTTTTTTCTCTCTCCCCCAAAACACTGTTTACGACCCAAAGTGTTGAGCGATGATATGCCTCTAAAATGTATTCAACGTACAGCTAACATTCCTCTTTAATCAAATGTATGGTTTGCTTCTTTCATGCCTGGCGTCTATGGAATTTCATTCACCTTCCTATTTTCCTGTGGAACGACAGCCATGATAAAATTGCCTGTCATAGCCCGGGGGTCTCGGGGTAATCCTCTTTGAGGCCTCCACAGTCCCGTCATTTGAGACAGCACTGTTTAGCTCCGCTACTCTGCCTAGGCTGACCAGGAAAGGAATGTGCCCCACGCTAGTCTTTGACATGGACTTTTCTGGAAATACCTGTTCTGCAGATCCCAGGATCGCAGAGCCAATCCCGTGAGGAATGTCTTCATCCCCATTTGTCTCCATTAGCTTGGATGACGTCTTCGCTCGACAGGACTGCTTTAGCCTTGTTGCCTTCCGGTGACAAGACATCCCCACTTCCTATCTTCCCCACCCCCACCCTCACCCTCACCCCCACCCTCACCCCCAGCCCCCTCCTTCCAACTCTTCCTGTTCCTCCTGGCCATTTGTCTGTCCCCCAACTCCACCCCCTCCCTATCCCACATCATCTCCCCTCCCCAACCCCCAAGCACGTACCTCAGAGCATCGCACTTTTGAACTACAATAATGTCCACTACTATTTCGCTTTGGAATCCAAGGTCTGTGTCTTGCAGGTGTTTTGACGTTTTTCATTTTGTCCCCGTATCGTTTTTCTGTGCCTGTCGTTTAGTTGTTTTCTTGTCTCATACCGTCAACTTGACTTCTTTGAGGTCGTTTATCAGGCACTCATTCGGTCGGGCAGTCGCTCTCAGTATCACAATTGTGTCCTCTGACCTTCTTCCCTATATCTCTCCCCATTCTCTCTCTCTCTCTCTCTCTCTCTCTCTCTCTCTCTCTCTCTGCATGTAGCTTTTGACCTGCTACGTTCACCTCTTTCTCCATTGTTG
>JAWQFJ010003012.1:87500-90000 GCA_034096865.1 Theodoxus fluviatilis
TCCGCCGCTGCCTGCTCAGACAGGCAGGGTCATCTGTCATGTCACTCGGGCTTGCATTCCTCGTGTCCATCTAACTGCTGCATGCGTTCACTAGTGATGGGACATGGAGATACGGAAGAGAGGGATGTCTTTCTCAGCTGTTGTCTCTTGGCTAGTCGATAAATATGCAGTCTTCCTCAGGTGACGATAATTATACTGTCACACTCGGCTTCAATGTCTCGGCAAGACGACACATATCTTGTCTTACTTAGCTGCACTCTCTCGGCTACACGATGAATGTCTTACTTAGCTGCAATTTCTTGGCTACACGATGAATGTCTTACTTAGCTGCACTCTCTCGGCTACACGATGAATGTCTTACTTAGCTGCAATTTCTTGGCTACACGATGAATGTCTTACTTAGCTGCAATTTCTTGGCTACACGATATATATGTAGGCTTACTCAGGTGCAGCTTCTTAGCTAGTCGATGAATATTTTGTCTTACGTATTTGCAGTCTCTTGGCTAGATGGTGAATATGTATTTTTACTCAGCTACAGTCTCTCGGCTTGACGATAGCTACGTAGTCTCACACAGCTACAGTCTCTCGGCTTGACGATAGCTACGTAGTCTCACACAGCTACAGTCTCTCGGCTTGACGATAGCTACGTAGTCTCACACAGCTACAGTCTCTCGGCTTGACGATAGCTACGTAGTCTCACACAGCTACAGTCTCTCGGCTAGAGGGGAAAACAAATCTAGTCGGGCGGTATAATCTTTCTTTGCAGCAGGAAAAGTCGTGCACCTTGTCTTTTCATTCGTCCTGTTAGCATTTATCTCTAGAGTTTCTGCTTGTTTTGTCGGGTTGGGAGGAGGAGGAGGAGGAGGAGGAGGAGGAGGAGGAGGAGGAGGAGGAGGAGGAGGAGGAGGAGGAGGAGGAGGAGGAGGAGGATCTTAGAGATAATGGTGAAGACAATGGCAATGTCTGTTTGCATGTGAAAGGCTCTTCGTACGGCTGCTGCCAGTAACCCCCCACCCCACCCAACCTCCTCCTCCTCTTTTCAACCGGAACTCATGGTCACGGAGCTTTTAGAGACTGCTCTATATGAAGATTACGAATTTAGCATTGATTGTGAACTAAAACAGTGCTTATTGTAAACCTTCTTGGGTTTTTTAAATTTCAACCCACATCAGTAGTTTTCGTGAATTTCATCCTTGGATTAAAAAAGATTCATTTCATGCGCTGTTACAGAAATGTCTTGATAAAGCCCTTGACGACTTCTCTCAAAGCTATAGTGCTGCGTTACAAAACTCGTTTCCCCCTGTATGGATATGTTGTCTTTAAATCTCCCAGTCTGCCACCCCATTCAGTCGGTCGCGTCTTGTTGATAAACCAGTGATTGGCAGTGAGCTATCCCAGAAGGGCAATGCGATACTGTGCACTCAGCTGCTGTGCCTTTACTTTCATACAGAGTCTCTGCACGCACCTAGCACAGTTTCACCCGCTGTGCCTCATATAAGGAGTCACTGCATGGACACTCATGCCAGACTTGGGCAATGCAGTGGAGCGTGATCTCTGAAGAGGCAGAGCAATGCAGTTGTTTGGATCCCTCTCAGCCCTCTCTACATGTAGAGCACAAGTGTCTTTCCTGCAGGCTCTGGACAAAGTCCGGTGTCGCAGGATATTTCGGAACCGGACAAATCGGAACCATTCCGATTTATCCTGGCCCTGGTGGCAGGATATTTCGGAACCATTCCGATTTATCCTGGCCCTGGTGGCAGGATTTTTCGGAACCACCAGGATATTTCGGAACCGTCTAGAAGGTCATTAGCCCACATGAATTTTTTACTTTACGACTTTTTCTAAACAGATTGTGAAGAGTTTCTCACCCTTTGATGAGGTTGTGCAATACATATCTTCTCACCTACCTGTTTATCTCGTTGTTTATGAATTACAAATTCACGCACAGAAGGCCCACATGGCTTCACTAATATTCTGTCTGCATCATTCCGTGTCAAAATTCTATTCTCGCCTACCTGCTTATCTCCTTGTTTATGAATTACAAATAAAAAGTGTACAAAGTGTAAACTCTGATTTGAAACCGTCTAGAAACTCAGAAAATCATACGAAAGCATCTAGAAGGTGGTTCCGAAATATCCTGGTGGTTCCGAAATATCCTGCCGCCCGGTGCGGGATAAATGGGAATGGTTCCGAAATATCCTAGGATTTTTGGGAACCGGTTCCGATTTATCCTGGTTCCGAAATATTCTACGACACCGGCCGAGGCCGGCACCTGCTTTGTGAAGCAAGGCGAGACGCTGGAGAGTAGCGTGGTTTCCCTCGGGGCCGTCCACAGAGCTGCCTCATTGTCGCCTGTCCCCTTCTGTCCGTCAGCCTCTATCGATCTGTCCCTGCAGTGTGGCAGGCAGGCAGGCAGACAAGCAGGGAAGCAGGCAGGCAGCCACTTGAGGCTTACAGATGAATCACTCACGGCTTTGACAGAGCACAAGCCTCTGTCACA
>JAWQFJ010003012.1:95000-105000 GCA_034096865.1 Theodoxus fluviatilis
TATGGTTGTAGTGTTAAGGTTTGTGGATCATAAGCTAACGTTTTACTTGCTTGTGGTTGTAATGTTAAAGTTTGTTGGTCATTAGCTAACATTTTACCAGCTTATGGTTGTAATGTTAAGGTTTGTGGATCATAAGCTAACGTTTTACTTGCTTATTGCTGTAATGCAAAGGTTTGCTGGTAGGTAGCTAACGTTTTACTTGCTTATGGCTGTAATGTTAAAGTTTGTTGGTCATTAGCTAACGTTTTCCCAGCTTATGGTTGTATTGTTAAAGTTTGTTGGTCATTAGCTAACGTTTTACTTGCTTATGACCGTGATGGTAAGGCATTCTGATTATTGGCAAATGTAATACTTGCTTATAAAGGTGATGGTCAGGGATGTTGCTCTTCAACTAATGTTTTACTTGCTTTTAACGAGGAAGAAATACGATTCATTGTTTTATGTATTTGGTCGATGTTCCATCCTTTAGCGCACATTACATATATGTTGTTTAATCATGAGACAAAGTCGTTCTTTTCTTTAAGATGATTTGTTACGACGACTTATGAGATATTTTATCTGAAGTATCATGAACTCACTTTAAGTTATACATATACTTTCGAGAAAAAGATTCAGATGACACGAACACATATTTTCCAATTGAATTGACATTGGTTTGGAATCTCATTACCCAAAATAGGATAGATGACTTGCTGTGAATTCAATTTTGCTTTTTAAGAGCACCAACCATAATTAGACACATTATTTTTAAATTCCTTGACACCCGACGATTTTGTGCAATCTACTGCATAATATAGTAGGAAAGTTAAATGAAACGACGACACGTACTGTAATTTGTCATACGTATTTCACTGACGGACTACCATCCGCGTCTGTCCATAATGTTTATTTAACTATTTGTTTGTGTCTGGTAAGAACGACAAATATGGTAGTTCTCCCTCATATGTCGTTACTTTGTCAATTCTTATGAACTGCAATGTGTGCCGAATTCACGTTCAACACAAATGCTATAGCAACATTTGTGCTTTGGCTTTGTACCACCCATAGATTCCTTTTACATTAGACAGGCGGGATGGAATGTTAACATGGTTGCATACTCTAGAGAATGACACATTTGCATTCTGAAAAGCTCGCGGGGACGTTTGCTTACTCGTATTCGTGTACATTTGTAGGAGCACATTTTCGTGGCATGGTGTGGTGGTGGTGGTGGTGGTGTGTGTGTGTGTGTGTGTGTGTGTGTGTGTGTGTGTGTGTGTGTGTGCGTGGCGCGCGCGCGTATGTGTGCGTGCGTGGGTGCATGCGTGTGTGTGTGTGTGCGTGTGTGCATGTGCGTGTGTGTGTGTGTGTGTGCGTGTGTGTGCGTGTGCGTGTGTGTGTGTGTGCGTGCGTGGGTGCATGCGTGTGTGTGTGTGTGTTTATAAAATGTATGTGTGTATGCGTGCGTGAGTGCTCGCCTGTGTGTAGGCCTATGTGTGTGTTTGCGCGCGCACGTGTGCATTTGTCCTAGTGCTCTTTGTATGCATATGTGTACGTATTTATGCATGTCTTTACACTTGTGTATGTGGGTGTGTAAAAAAAACACCCATACGTTTGTGTTCTCTTGCGTTCTAACTCCTTCAATATCCCCGTATTTACATTCAACAAATGCTGATAGACACGATTACTTCATTCATTGCTTATAGAAAGATATCGTTATTGTCCGGCACATATAAAACATGCAGTTGTAAAGAGGGAGCATGCGTTTAAAGACACTTGTATTTTTTCTAGGTACATGGATAGACTTAAACTAGGGAATTGTTTACATGACTAGTTCAGTTCGCCTGCAATCTCGTTCCACCTGACCCCTCCCTCTCTCGTTGCAGGTTCGGCACCAGCAGGCGATATGCAGTCCTCCTCCAGCACCGTCTCCTCCCCCCAGCCCTCAGGCATGGTCTCCCCCTTCGGTGTCCGCCTGTCTGCGCGCCCCTTCTCTGCCGTCATCACCACCGACGTCACCACCACGTCACCACCCATTACATCACCGCGCCGCTTCTCCAGCAGCGAAACCAACGGCTCAGGGGACGCAACTCACCCCGATAAAGTTGATGGCGAGAGTGGAGTTGCTCCCCATGTCTCAGACGATGGGTCAGGAGACATTGCTGCAAACCACAAGGAGCAAAAAGATGTCGAGGAGAAGGAAGTGGAGATTGAGGTCATGAGTCAAGAAACCGTCACAAAATCAGAAGCAGCGATAAAGAGAGTCCCACGAGAGTGGGAGAAGCCAGACGAGCCAGAAATTCTGGTTCAGAAAGTCGTCCTGCACAAACAGACGGAAGCGAGTCCTGGCGGGAACCACCCCAAGCCCTCCCCAAGAAGGGGCCTGGACAGCCACGTGACCGTGTCCGTGGGAACGGTCAAGTCAGACTCGCCTCACGTTGCCACTAGCGATGGTGACGTCACAGTGAGAGTGAAAGGACCCTCGGGGAAAGTCCCTCCCCCTGTAGCACCTAAGCCAAAGGCGAAACCCGACACCACTCCTCCACCTGAACCCTTACCCACACGAGCACCCACCTCCCATTCTAAGCCCACGCCCACAACCCGTGGTCACGGTAGCAGCGCCTCCATTCGAGAGCGGATGAACGTGTACGAGAACGTTGCAGTGCAGAGCAAGCCTGTCTTCGACAGCACCAGCATCCAGAAGAGGACCCACGGGCCCGCCGTTACCACCATCTCCGTCACGGCCGCCACCAACAGTCCGCCTGCCACGGCCAAGTTCGCCACCGAGGTCCGAGTCAGCGAATCACCCACCCACACGATGACCAAGTACAAGGGGGCTCACATTGCAGAGAAATCGGTCGTGCCCATGGCCTCAGAGCCAGGGAGTCTTTCTTCCTCTCTTACAGGACTGACCTCGACACCTGCCAAGCTGCACTCGGGTCCAGGCAGAAAGGTGTTTGGGGCGTCTGCCTTCTCAGGTAAGGAAGACGAGGCTGATTCGAGCACATCGCCCCAGTCACCTCTGTCACCTACCGGGCGCTCCGTCGCTTCGCCCACCGAGGCGTCACGAGCACCCGAGTTTGATTCACCTGATGCATGCAGCACAGCCGAGCATGACCGTCACTCTCTGAGCATGTCTTCAACCCCCACCTCCCCCACCAAGCCCGGGGAAATGATCAGCCACCAGCCCTTGGAGGTCATCGTGGAGCAGCCTGCCCTCAACCGCGCTCTTGCCCCTAGGAGAAAGAGTCACCCAGCTCAGTCGCCCGTGGCTGAGAAACCGGCGCCAGATCCGCTTGCCGCTTTGAGAAGAAAACCCAAGCATAGCTTGCCCGAGCTGTCCCAGAGCGATGTGGAAGCAGCAGCAGCAACCGTTGCGGAGAAACAGGAGAAGCCTGCAGATAAAGTCAAGGCACCTCCACCAGTTCCCCCTAAACCTCGTAACCGCAAGTCTCTGGTCGAGCAGGCCGAGGCAGCGCTGCAGGGCGACATAGCAGAGGCATCAGTGGACACCTGCATCTTCGACAGCTCAAGCGAAATCATACCCAAGATCATGGATACAGCCCCGATAGACGTCCCACCACAAGGCGTCGTAGAGGTGAAGATGGTCGAGACTATACCCGAAGAGGAAGACTTACAGCAAAAGCACCTGGAATTTAGCAGCGATGCGATCCAGAGGGAGTACATAATTGAAGTGAAGGCAGAACAGACGGAAACTGATCTTGTTGATTCTCAGAGTGCTGATATCATTGATAGAAGTGCTGCTGCTCTCACCGAAGCAGTTCAGATCAACAGCAGCCTTCTAGTCATGGATGACGCCATTGAGAGCGAAGTAGAGGGCTCCAACCCCACTCCGCCAGCTGCTCCAAAGGCCGATCTTTTAACGCTGGATGACACCATCGACAGCGAGGCAGAAACTGCAGTGGTTCTCACTCTTAGCGTAGACGCAGGCGTCCCTACTGACACCAGGCCGGAAACCAAAGAAGAAAAAGAAGTCGAGGAGGAAATAGTTTCTGAAATCGTTGAAGAAACGGTAGAAGCTGTGCGAACTCCTTTTGCTGAGGGTGCTCCCAGTAAGAAAGAAGAGGAAGAAGAGGAACAAGACGCAAGTACCACTGAACCTACAGATGAAGACAGAAGCTCTAGATCTCCCTCGCCTCCTCCCCTGCCCAGCTCTTCTCCGCCTCTACCCATGTCCTTGCCTCCTTTCTCCAGCATGGCTCCACGCCCGCAGGAGCTGGGCAGCGTGACGGCGGAGGAGCTGGACGGTCTCCTGTCCAAGGATGACAGCGGCCTGGACTCCCTCAGTGGCAGCAACGGTCACTTCAGCAGCATGGATCTGGACACACTGGAGACGGTCAACTCAGATGATGGTCAGCTTGAATCCAGCTCAGAGCTCCTCAGTGGCAAGGACAGCGCCGCGACGCCTGACCAAGAAAGCGAGTCTCAGCCCCAGGAGAAGTTTGGCATCGAAGAGGCTGCTGGCAAAGTCGTGAAGCAAGTGTGTGAGGCAGCTTTCATGCGTTACACAGCGGAGCAGGAGCAGACCTCAAATGACCTGAAAGTTGCACCTAGCAACAGCAGTGATGCACCAATGGTCGAAAAAGAACTCATTCCCGAGGCTAACGTTTCTACGAAAGCTTCGCCTAGAAGTGATGCAGCTGTGGAAGTTGAAGAGAGTGTCGTTCTCCAGAAGGTTGAAGGACACAACAAGCTGGAGGATGCTTTTGCTGCCCTCACTGATTTCCCCGTGGACGACGAGGAGGTGAAGGTCACGAACAAAGTCTTCCTCCCTGGTGACGTTACAAGTTCCAAGGTGGCTGCGTTCGGCGACGCCTTTGCTGATGTCACCGCACCTGGAAGCACACCTGCGGCGAGCCCCGTTTCACAGCCTGAGGTCAGGCACGCGTCACCCTCACCTGCTCCCAGGGCAAGGAAGCCCAAGCCTGTGGCCCCTACCCCTCAGGCAGCGGAACCTCAGGCTGAGGTCCATGAGGACTTTTCACAGCATGTGAGCACCAGTGTTGCTGCTGCACCTCCCAGCGCCGTTCACTCTGCACCAGTAGAGGACGATGCACCGCCCCCTCTCCCCACCGCTAAGGTCCCCCCTCTTCTTCCCTCTTCCCAGGCTTCAGACTCTCCAGACTCTTTCGAAGAAGGAGCCAGAGGTGAGAGCGGCCCAGCCGCCGTCACCACGACTCAGCCAGGTGACGACAGTGCGGCCAAAGCTCAAGGAACATCAGGAATCTATTCTGCAGTGAAAGTGGACGTGAAGAAAGACTCGAGAGCTGTGAGTGAGGACATTACCCCGAAGCTGACGACCAGCAGGGATGAGGTGCGTGTTCCCGAGGCGACCAGTGTTGAGTTGACGCCGACGCCTGGACTGGACCTAGGCGAGACAGGACGCTCGGCAGAAATCAAGAGCAGCAGGAGCTGGACCCTCATTTCCAACCATAGCGGGGGTCCCCTGCTGGAAGGGGCAGCCAACTCATCCCGCCGCATCGCCTCCGGCGACCTCTCCCAGGTGGGTATCGACAATTGTATTTATAGTTATACTATATTATTTGGTATTTATTGTTTTTCACCTAAATATCTTGGTTATTTAGTCCGTCCAGCTTGCGGCCAGTGGGTACGGCGTTCGAAGCTGCGCGGTTCCCAGAGTTGCATCCTTGAGCAAGATGCTTAACTCGTATTGCTTCTCCCCACCCAGGAGTAAAACCGGGTACCTGTGAGGGCAATATTGGCAAAAACGTAGTGCGATTAACCCTCGGGTTGGAATACTCCCCAGGAAGCGGAGTTGGTGCTGGTACCTGACTGTGTGCGTCTTAAATGTCTGTCACTATATTTGTTGTGAGGGACTAGTGAGGATTGATCAAGATGCCCAGTGATCAGGGGGTAAAGTGTAAAGCGGTTTGAGACCCAGACAAAGGGTGTAAGTCGCTATAAAAAACCCACACCTTTACCTTTTTTTAGATGGAATAATCTGGAATCTGAGGCTCAGATCCCGATGATGGGAAATGTATTTCTAGTATTGTCTGCCTTCCTTTCGTTTGACAGGTAGTTTCTTGTTTTTTGTGCAAATGCAAGCGTGGTATAAGCCTTGCATATACGTGAACAGTCAGGCACTAACATTGTTTTCCCACGTAGGGGTGGGGTGGGGTCGGGGAGTTGGAGTAGAAGGGGGTGGAGAGGCGCGTTGACGCTTATTTCTTTAGCCTCAGGAAGATTTTGTGGTTTCACAGCACACTATGGACTCCCTTACTCCCGGATCAGGGAAAGTAAAACCTTCATGCAATATGTCTTCGGGTGTCTTTAGGACACACTCATTGCTTGCAACGTCGCGCACTGGAAGTGTGTGCTCATTGCTAAATGTTACCAGATGAATCGTCGAACCATCAAACGGCTTGCTTGCCAGATCCTGGCCGTAAAGTCTTGAGCAAAGATCTGGAACAACTTCTCGCATCTTCACCATGGACTTGGGGATAACTATGGGTGCCAAGCGGAGAGACGTAGCAAATGCTGTCCAGCGTGCAAAATACTGCCGAGGCAGCATCTCTCTGGATGTTGCAGAGAGGGGTAGACTGCCCGAGATGGCACGAGAGAGAGGATGCCATCTCCATAAGATTACCCCGGGTGGCACAGTGCGCTGCTCGGGGCCGCCCGTGGTGGAGCTACTGGAGTAAAGTCCCGGAAGCTCTAAGATCACGGGTTCCAGCTGATGAGGGAGAGACTGGTGGAAGCTGCTGTAAGCGATTCTCTAGAGAGAGAAAAGAGAATGGCAGTGAATAGTGAACAGTGGCACGGGTTCATCTGCAGCTTTAATATGATACATTCACTTTAAGAGACCCTGTGGGAACAGGGTAAGAATAGACCCACTGCGTCTCTCCGCACAAACAATACAATACAAATAACTAGGGAAATCGAGACTTCACTCTCTCTCACTCTAAAGTCCAGTGGTTTTAGTAGCCTACAAAGGCCGAAAGCCCGAACAAATTCATTCATTCATTCAGTCGTGCTCTTTATTAAGTTAAGTGGAGCTGGACTTGAAACTGCTGTACTCAATCTTCTTCTTCTTCTTGTCGATCGCAAGCTGTACTCAATGACCTGATAGTAAAATTGAATTTTAGGAGCCGGGAAAGGACAAGGATGCTATCTATAAAATGATTATATTGCTCAAATGCAGTCGCTGGAAGTCAGTTAGGATATGTGCGCTGGCTCTATAGATATAAAAAACCTGAGCGTGTAATAAAAAAGAGTCGAATAAGCAAGAAATAATATTAGGAAGAAGATGACGACAATGTGTTGCTGGTACTGGTTGCTTTGAATGAAGATGGTGGAAGTCAACTCATATATCATCGTGAATCTTCACACACGGATCAAACTGTGCTACTACATGATACTTGATAGCATTCCCCAGTATATCCTTTCCCCACCTACACGTACTGTTTCCCGCACTGCAGGTCAGCTTACTGTCCACCGAGGAGCTTGCCAGGATAATCCACACGGTGAACGACACGCTGGACAAAGGTCGCCAGCGCGAACAGTACGCCATCCTGGTCGTGCTGCTCTACAGGGACAAGCCTGACGAACACATCGGCATCGAGCTCCTGTCTGGACGCTCAGGCATCATCCTGGTAGGTTTCGTGATCTCCCTCATCTGGGGTCCCCATTTTGTCTGGTGCACTTTTAGCGCAGCATCTAGTTCGCGACTTTTAAGATGTTTGCGAATATGATTTACTCCAAACTTGTAAGAGGGCAATGTAATTAGTGTATTGAGCAAACAGTACAATATATTGATTCTTGTTGGTTTAAATGATCTCTCATTTTGCCAAAAGAAGAGGTTTGTTCTTTCAAAACTTCATGCTGTGGACTTATCTGGATGATGATAACGATTACGATGGAGGCAACGAATTTTTTTTATGGGCACCTACCCAGTCTTCCCATAGTTGATGTTGCTGGTGCTGCTGGTTACGATGGTTGCGGAGGGGCCAGTGGAAGAGGGGGTTTCGCTTGACAGAACTGTAGGTAGTGGTGATGGTGATGGCGCTGCTGCTGCTGCTGCTGCTGCTGCTGCAAGTGATGAGGACGAGGAGGAGAAGGATTATAGTAGCGATGCTGGTGAGCGGGTGGGGATGCTGATGTAGGCGAGCAAGCTTTGGCGTTTGATTATGTGCGAAGCGCATTGCCGTGGTTCAATCCTTGGGGTGGGATAACTCTGGATTACTAATTCCTTGCAATATGTCTCGTTGCTCGTGCAGGTCCGCAGCTGTCGAGGGAAAGGGCTGGCGGCACGATCAGGGCTGGTGCGTGGCGGTGACATGCTGATGATGGTCAATGGACAGAGCAGTGAGGGCAAGACCTCAGGTGAGCTGACGGAGTTGCTGGAACGGCCAGATCAGCATCTCATCCTGGCCATGGCTCGAGGAGTGGACGCCGTCTTCCTGTCTGATGGGAAATGCTCTCTCTCCCCCACTGGTGAGGGAATGGATGGGGTAGTGTGTGTGATTGTGTGTGTGTATGTGTGTGTGTGTGTGTGTGTGTGTGTGCGCGTGTGTGTGTTTGTGTGAGAGAGAGAGAGAGAGAGAGAGAGAGAGAGAGGCGTGCACACACAGAAGCTAGACGGATGAACAAAAGGACGGACACAAGTACAGATGAATGGACAGAGGGTGGCGAAAGCGTGTGTGTGCGCGCGAGTGTGTATGTGTGTGTGTGTGTGTGTGTGTGTGTGTGTGTGTGTTTGTTTCACGCCTGACAGACACGTATCAGAAAAGTAGGAATGTTAACAAAGAGGCTGAAGGATAAAGTACACATACATGCACATACACAAGAACTGACGTGAATTAAAATGGGGAACCATCAGATGTTGTGATGGTTCCCCATTTGTTAAATTTCGGTCCGGTGAAATAGTTTCACTTCAAAGTTAGTGTCTTTGAAGGAGAATGTATGGAAAGGGCGGTGATTGTTTATCCAGGTTCCCAAACCAGTTTTGTAATGACCATTCCTAAAGGGGGCAGCTTCCATCACATTCCCGTGCAGCCGACCATGGCGTGTCATACATTAAGGGAGTGTCCTGTCAGTGGGGAATATAAGAACAAGGAGAGACTGTGACGCATCAGTTCCCACTGAACTGCTGAAGGGGGAGCAACAGACACAAATATGGATTGAAGTCTGAGACCGCAGATGCCTCACGATCTTGGGGTGGAGTCAACAAGCCGCCACGACATGTCGCAACATGAGTGGTCCTTCCCCTCAGCATTCGAGTCCGTCAAAAGCAACGATGACCGGTCGTCCCTTCACTTCGGACTGGACACGCAAGCGGAGCACAGGCTTGCCCCGAAGTCCCTGCTGAGACGGAGTTCTGCCCTGTAACTCATCTCAGAGGTGCCTGTCCATCAACGATGTTGCCCATCCCTTCTGCGGTGACTTGAAATTGAGTTCTGCCTATGTAACTCGTCTCAGAGGCGCCTGCCCATCAGTGCTGCTGCCGCTATCCCTGGTGCGGTTACTGTTTTGAACCCCCTTCATTCCTCTGCAAATTATGGACTTTCAAATTAGTGGACTTGTTTCACAGGAACGCTATTTCATTGACGAACATTCGGTGAGAGATGTCAATAGACACACGAGACAGGTCATCCAACAAGAAGTGATTATAAATCTTAACATTCGTGGATAAAGGCCGGCCTATTATTCAACATTCTTCTCGAGCATGCTTGATCCTTGCACGAATATTTCATATTTTGCATTTATTGATTGAACCATTATTACTTGATTTCTGATGACCTCCTCCTCTGGTTTTGAGAGAGACATCGCGAATGAAGGCAGTGACTGTTATGAGTGCAAGTCAGGCCTCATCCAACAATTGATTAATCAACATACCCCTAGACTCAGAGGACAACTTATAACACTGTGCACAAGTATATTTATAAAGACAGAAATACACCTGTTTAATAGAATATGAAAAAGGCATCGTGCATATGGTAAATGTTTTATTTTCAGGTTGTAAAATATCCATTTCAGACTGGGT
>JAWQFJ010003012.1:110000-122500 GCA_034096865.1 Theodoxus fluviatilis
AGTCATTGTGAACACTTCTATCTTCCTTCTCCTTTGTTGCTGCTGGGAATACATGTCTCTTCTCAAATCTCAAACATTCATTTTACAGTTAAAATTCTACCATGAATATTTATTGCAGACATCAGAATCTATAAACAGTGTCGAATTAACCTTTTTATTTGCTTCAACAACTACTCTTTGTGTACATATCAGGCAGTAATAAATTTGATATTTTATTAACACAATTATGTGATTTTGCTTATTTGCTTGTTGGTTTTTTAATAAGCTCTGTCAAAGCAGTGACCTTAAGAGCTCAATTCCTTTGATGCAACACATGAAACTATTAGATACTGTGACAAATAAAGTATATCATGCATGGGTTCTGACATGTTCAGCTTTAACTGAAAGAACATTAAGCGTGCAAGTACAATCGGCAAAAACATGTCATGAATTTAAGTCGTTTGATTTTCCCCCCCCCCCTTTATGGTAGTCTTGGGTTCACGTTTAGCCTTTGGATGTTCAGATTAAACTAATATCTTGCATGCACATGACACAGAAAGCATTCTCTGAGCGTAAGTGCTCGTGTAGGAATAGCTTCGCTCGAGTATCAGAGTAACTTTTTGCTCGTCGTTATTATCTGGTTGAGCAGTTGGGCAGCAGATTCAAGGGAAGTAACTCGCGTTCGATTAGCACCCGAGCACAGGAAAATAATGTCATACACGATGTAAAAATGTTCTGGGGAAAAACATGTTTACTAGATGGAAAATGGCCACAGAGTAAATAAAGCAGCACTATAAAATACGAATCCCTTACGTTGTCTTACAAGACACAGTTTACGTTGCATTTTCTTTTTTTGTATTCGTGAAGTAAAACAATTTACAACAGGAAGTCTGATCCTGGATGCTGTAGAATGACTATCGATGATGCTAACGTTTTCAAAGCTAGCAATATCTTCCTCACGCAGTGGGCAGATAAGAACATTGATCATTTCGAATGTGAGCATAAAAACTGGAAAGAGGCGACTGAAACATTTTATTTTTCATTCCTCTCTTTCGCAAGAAGGCAGGGACACACACACACACACACACACACACACACACACACACACACACACACACACATAGACAGACAGACAGACAGACAGACACACAGACAGACACATAGACAGACACACAGACAGACAGACAGACCTACAGACAGGCACACAGACACACAGACAGACAGACCTATAGACAGACAGACAGACACAGACAGAAAGACACACAGACAGAAAGACACACAGACAGACACACATTCAGACAGACAGACAGACACACATACAGACACACATACAGACACACATACAGACACACAGACAGACAAACAGACAGACAGACAGACAGACACACAGACACACAGACACACAGACAAAGATAAAGACAGACAATGACAGGCAAGACGAAACAAAGACCGAAAAATATACAAATAAATTTACCTCCACAAGTCATGAGGGAAACATCCTGCGTGTTCCCATACAATTTAATGTTAGACAAATTCACGTTAGTTACATCATACGAGTATCTCAGGTTTGAAATAAATGCCATCACAAAACTTGCAACATATAAGTTGTCTGAATCGCTGATAAAAAACCTCAACCACTACTTATAATATGCAGTATGCACTTTATGTGATGCGTTTGACATGATTCATTTTATTTTTCTCGCTCATTGTCATGCTGGAGATTCAAGAAAACCCTAACATCGTCCTCAATCAGTCAATCTCTCTCTCTCTCTCTCTCTCTCTCTCTCTCTCTCTCTCTCTCTCTCTTTCTCTCTTATTTGTCTCTCTCTGTGTCTTTGTTCCCCCCCCCTCTCTCTCTTATGCTCTCTCTATGTCTCTGTCTCTGTTTCTCTCTTTCTCTCTATCTCCACTCTTTTCCTCTACCCGCCCTGCAGTTCGTGGAAGATCAGCTGTTCACCATCGTGGCAAGAATGCTGATGTAAACAAGACCGAAAGAAGTAGAACGCCGCCGACACGTCAGCAACCTTCACGGGCTGCACGCAAAACTTGAACTTTTCAATTAACTGTGTTAACTCTCCCGTGCGTGTTCCGTGGGCCAAAGCTGGCTGCCAGTTTTGATGAGTCACTTGTACATTAATTGTTTTCGTTCGCGTTCTTCCAATGTAACGGGCTGATGGCCTAAACATTAAACTTGTTCAGTTCAGTTCAGTTCACTCTTTTCCTCTCTCTCTCTCTCTCTCTCTCTCTCTCTCTCTCTCTCTCTCTCTCTCTCTCTCTCTCTCTCTCTCTCTCTCTCTCTCTCTCTCTCTCTCTCTCTCTCTCTCTTCAAAACTCTGTAATGGACAAGTGGGGCCATATTTTGGGAAGAAAAACAAGACACTCGAAAGTTTCTGTGGGAGGAAACATACTTTTTAAACACTACGTGCAGTGCATGGTATCCGAAAAATAAAAACCCATTGCCCCTTTTTTATCCTAGTCGATGTCGTGGCAGAATTTTTATGTTTGCCTTTTCCGCGGGAAGGAAAGCTGAATAAATATATCTCTCACCATTGTCTGTTCATGGAAAAGCTGAAGCATTATCCTCGAGTAAGGGTAAATCAATACTCCCCTATCAATCAGGCGTCAGTTTTCGCTTCCAGTTCTTGTAATAGAGCAACCGAAGAAGAGCAAACCTCGAAACATTTTATCCTTCAACAAACAAGGGATTCCTACACTTTAAAGAGAACCTCGTTGTCACTTTTGTTTTGTTTCCCCTTCTTGTAGTTGTGACTGAGAAAGGTGATCATTTAAAAGAAAAGTTTGTTTTCATTTACTTTGTTTAAATGAATGGGGCTTCTCTAACATGCAAGTGTTTTACTTAATTGTGACCCAGAGATTTAAGCACAAGAAAATTATTCTCGTACCAAGAAGTCGAATATCTTATTCCAAAGAGAGCTCGAACCTCACATTGACACCGCTGGAAAGAGAAAATGTGCTATATCCACAGTCATTACAGGTTGAGTAACCGAGTGGTAAGTTATCTCTGAGAGTGCAAACCTGTTTACACTAAAATACGAACTGTTGGCAGGATAGTCACCAAAGTTTCAAGCGCTTAACTCTAAAGAGCTTATATACGGAAAGATAAAATACTTACACACACATATGTTTGATTAAAAAAACACGAACTAATAAGAATACAAATGAATTTAACGAAACTTCTGCTTTGAGTCCAGCATCATTATAGATTCAGGCTTTATCATTGCAAGCGCTTGTGTTTGCGTGCGCTCGAGCCTCCGTGCCTTTACCTGAACATGTGCGCGTGCAGGCGCGCGTGCATGTTTATGTCTATATGTGCACGCGTGTGCACCGTGATAATTTATGTGAATTACGTTTGTCTGTTTGTCCGTCTCTCTGTTCGTCTGCCTGCCTGCCTGCCTGCCTGCCAGCCTGCCTGCCTGCCTGCCTGACCGTTTCACCTTCTACACATGTCATGTATTTGTAAGCATGTGTTGTAAAGTGCTGGAGTGTGCCAGAGCGTCAGGAAAGTGTCCGGCTTAGACAAGCCTCCTCGACAAGGCCGGTGCATAGTGACGTAATGTAGTAGGAGCAGATCTGCTTTTGCAGTGTCACGTGACGTCGCTTCGCAGTGTTTCTCACTCATCGAGTCGGTTCATGATGGTTCTAGAAAACCTGCAAAAAACACATCAGCCTGCGAATGGAGCGTGAAGAGGGGTGAGAGCGCAAACGGAAGTTAGGTGCAGGCGAACAACAGTGCAAGTCCTCCTTTATAAGGAGTGATCGAGTTCACTCTATGGGATTTGGGCCATAGAGTGAAGTGTGCTGCAGATAGTGAAGATGTGTGAGAGTGCGGACAATGGCGATTGTTTCCTCTCATGATCGAGCCCCGAGAGTGAAGTGCAATTATGGTAAAGTTGTGAACTGATCGTATTGCTGTGAATTGACCAGAGCACAACTATTCCAGATTCGGACTTCAACTTCCCGGCGTAAGCTAGGAGAACCCCGTATCTACATTGATTTTCTCGAAAGACACGGTCGCAACACATGCATGCATGTTTGTTAATGTGACTCCACATTTTCGGGCCGTTTACTTGCATTTGTTGCCGGCGAGTGTTGGCGATTATGAATAACCGCTCATATTTTTGAGTGCTTGCAAACATACAGGGCCCTGCATACATATAAATAAATAACTTTTGCTGCTATATCTCACAGGACACGAAAGGGAACTTAATTAAGCGCGCGTTTGCTTAGATGCCTTTCTATCACTCCCTACACCCCAAAGCTGGCCTCGCCGTGTCTCTAGTCTGACTTTGTGCATTCCACACACGCAGCAGACAGCCACTACCTGTGGGCGGAGAGAAAGACCAGCAAAGAGATGTAGCTGTCAGGACGGTGACATCTTCCTTTAAAGAATGACAGATGTTCTCCCCGTCACCTCTCCTTCAGGTCAGTCCTTCCGGACTGGGAACACTATGAGAGAGAGAGAGAGAGAGAGAGAGAGAGAGAGAGAGAGAGAGAGAGAGAGAGAGAGAGAGAGAGAGAGAGAGAGAGAGAGAGAGAGAGAGAGAGAGAGAGAGAGAAGGGGGGCGTGTCGTCCTCCAGGAATGTTGTCAGCATTTTTTTCAGCCCGCATATTCTTTGCGGAGTAGAAAAATATTGGACCCCTTCTCATTACCTTACAAGTACGGTCAAGGTAGAAGACAGCAACCTACTCGCAACCATGTTAAAGAGTGTTCTCAATTACAGTAGTAGTATCTGGTTAGGTTTTGGTGTTGCAGAATCGTAATTCTTGTCAACATTCTTGTTCATTGCAAAGTGAAAATTATATTTTCATGCATGTTTTAAAGACCATCAATAAAGTTAAGTAATACAAACTATTTTTTATCCAAATCCAAGCATGCATAGGTATATGTTGATGAGCCGAATCGCCCCGCCACAATAACCAAGAAACAAAATCATCTTCCATACAATTCTACAACAACGTCACTCTTGTGCACGAATGAAAAGGTTTCAATGGCGGATGAGACAAGATTTGTTTCGCCAAGGCTCACAGCGCGACAGGAAACTGGGTTGAATACAAATGCGACAGGAAAAGCTTCTGCTCGTTCTGAGCCTCACAGTCACGCAGCCTGAGTTGCTGCCTCGCCATAGTCCTCCACCGCGCAGGCGTGCACTGATCACGTGCTCCTATTTGTACACGCAGCCACCTTTGGACGTGTTCAGATTTTGTCAAGTCGAATCTCTCTTTGACAGAAGCACGCATACATTGGGCCTAAACCAACGTGAACACAAACACGCACACTATCGAAGGCACGCACGCGAGCGCGCACACACACACACACACACACACACACACACACACACACACACACACACACACACACACCCACACATACAGCAACAGAGAGAAAAGGGGGGAGACGAATGCAGAGAGACAGGCAGGCAGGCAGGCAGGCAGGTAGGCAGGCAGGCAGGCAGGCAGGCAACCAGGCAGGCAGGCAGGCAGGCAGGCAGGCAACCAGGCAGGCAGGCAGGCAGGCAGGCAGGCAGGCAGGCAGGCAGGCAGGCAGGCAGGCAGGCAGGCAGATCAAAAGGACTTACCGAAATACAAATAGAAACACGTGGACACCCCCCCCCCCCCTCACCACCCCCCTCCCATACTCCACACACACACACACACACGCGCGCGCACACACACATATATTGAAAAACAGAAACACACATACTTACACGCACACAAACACACACACACATACACGCACACACACACACATATATTTACAAACACAAACACACATACTTATACACACACACAAACACACACACACACACACACACACACACACACACACACGCAAAGACACACATGAACCCACACACGCACACACACACAAAGACACACATGAACACACACATACACACACACACATGCGCGCAACAATGTCATTTTATAATGAGGCATCCAACTCATGTCAAGAGACAGACATTTAACATCATGAGTCTCTCTAGCGAAGGCAGAAAAGCACAAAGCTCTCAGGAACACACAAAGAGTGTCCAGAAAACTCTGCATATGTCTTCACTCTATTGACACCAGCTCACCTTCAAAACCAGATTCTGCCAAGTGCAGTACACATATCATGAAGACCAATGGACTTACCTCCCCCATGGTGTCGATACAGCTGGGACACTATGCACAGGTGGGATCACAGCGAGAAGACAACACGCCCGTGTCCCAACACCATCCAGTTCCCTCCCCGTGTCGGCTGGTCCTCGTGCACGGCCGTGGCTAGGACGAACAAACGATTTCACGTGAGGTGCCGTTCTCCATGATGGATGCTAGGCTTCCGAGGAAATGTCCTCCCGTGTGGAGAGAGAGAGAGAGAGAGAGAGATAGAGAGCGCTGATTGACATGCATGTTTGACACAAACCCAGCCATGCAGGTACGCCTGCGCGCACACACATAAGCACCAAGAACGCGCCCTTCAGAGTGCATTTTGAAAACCATGGGAAGATTTCTTCTCTTCGCCAGTGTGGACGTTATGAGTCAAGCATTATAAAAGAGCAAATATCTAGTACATGTATGCCTGTATTGTGTATTTTGGCAGCCCTAAATAATTCCATCAGGGGCCTTATGCAAGAAAAAAGAAGAGAGTCATTTATTCCTAAATAGAGGTATTCAAGATTAAAGTGCCAGTGAATTCGTATGCAGGAAAGCTAATAGCTCTATTCTGGCTGGCTATTCTTTTTTCTTGCATACGGTCCCTGATCTTTTTCTTATTTCCTTAAGAATAAACGTGCTGTGCATCCAGACGAGAAAGGTCTGTCCTCGCTCAATCTCGCACCGCTTCAGCGAGAGAGGTAGTCGCCAGAAGAAAGGCGCTTGCATTCACATGGAAACTCTGCTCATGGTGATGGATGAGGGCTTGTAGCGCATTTCCACTCTAACACACTTGTCTGCCGCCAAAATACTAGAAAGGCATGCGGCCGACCATGCAGTGACAGTGTGCCTGTATTCTGCAAGCTCTGTTATTCAGAGGACTTCTTGCACAGCAACCCTCTGTGGATTGGAGGCAAGCATAGAACCACCGCGTCTCCCTTCGCGATTGGTAAGAGATAAACAACAATGGAAATTGGAACTTGACTTCTTCTTACTCCTACCAGCTCCAATCATTTTCGTGTATAATGGCCTCAAAATCCCAAATAGATATGATAGGTCGTAAAGATGAGTTCATTTCATTCATTCATTCGTTCGTTCGTTCTTTCGTTCTTTCGTTCGCTCGCTCGCTCGCTCGCTCGCTCGCTCACTACTTACTCACTCACTCACTCACTCACTCACTCACTCACTCACTCACTCACTCACTCACTCACTCACTCACTCACTCACTCACTCACTCACTCACTCACTCACTCACTCACTCACTCACTCACTCACTCACTCACTCACTCACTCACTCACTCACTCACTCACTCACTCACTCACTCACTCACTCACTCACTCACTCACTCACTCACTCACTCACTCACTCACTCACTCACTCACTCACTCACTCACTCACTCACTCACTCACTCACTCACTCACTCATTCTTTCTTACATTTGTTCATTCATTCATGCATTCACATTCTATCATTCAAAAGACCACTTCTTGCACAGCACCATGATTCACATACACTTTTTCGACAGTTGAATTTGGTTCAGTCTGAATTCTTCCAACATAGCGTAGCGTCTGTAAGCCGACGTTCACTTCGGCGTGACGTCACGTTCGGTACTTTCCGGCGATGGCACTACTTCCGGGGACAGCATTCGATCCGAGAAGGCGTGTGCAAATGGCGTTTGTTCACACAAAGCCTCGCAAAGACATCTTACCCAGTGCGAGTCATTGTCACGCACGCACGTGCGCATCACTGGTGACGTATGTGATAACAAAAACTTAATTGAAACTGCGTTTTTGCAAGAGCAACATACATATTCAGTGCTTTTCTCGGCAATGGGATCCCATAGTTGACTAACTCCAGCCTTTTAACACTGAAATAAGCTAACACCGCAATCACCGTTTCTTCTCGTATAGAATTTAGCAATTCAGTTAACGGAAGAAGTGAATTGAAATTTGAAGCTTGTGTAGTAGTGTAAAAAATTAATAATTATCAACTGCATGGATGATCTGGAAAACGGGCACGCATGATATATGCAGTTCTAAAATACGATTTACCGAGCATGACACACTCATAGCCACATACGTTTACTTGCAAATTAATTGAATACGCAGTACTAACCTTCACTGGTAAGGACAACACTTTTGAAAGCTACTTTAAGTACTTGTCAACTTGGTGATTTGAATCTCACCCGCATGAATTCTCCCTCCCGGTATCTCCAGGGCAGAGTTTGTTCTAATACAAGTAATAGTGCTATAAACTCTCTGGAGTGGAGAGTGAGCGGGGAGCTTTAATATTATATGGTGGAACGCGCGTCTTTAGTGCAGAGCGTTATCAAGCCGGGCAAAACCATAGATTAAATTATTTCTGTACTGCTGCTAAAATTGACAACACTAAAACGATTTGTTTACACGTGAATTACCAAAAACTTATTTATTATTCTACCATGAAGTTGTTTATTGAATTATATATACTTTTTCGTGTTCTCGATCTCAGACGAGTGTCCAGTTTTCTAGTGAATAAGACATGAAGTGGATACCAATTAAAATTAAACAGACTAAACACAGAACAGTCACAACTGCAGAGGGGTACGTATATAAATACATCTTGTCATGACTGTACTGTCGATCTCTCGCAGACTCCCGCTCATCACACAATAATTAATATATTATAAACCATACCGAAATCATTCCTGTAGCTTAGCCTTATGTATGCAATAATGCATATCCGTCGCTTTACTCTTTAACCCTGTAGCTATATCCATAGTGTAAGCAACCGCGTTGTGAACAGCTGAAGGAATGAAAGAACGCCGAAAACGATCTTTTCGGCACGGAGGCATGATAAATCTTCCATTCCGTGTGATGCGGAGCTCCTAATTGCGATCTTTCGTAATAAAAACTCCCCTGCTGTTCCGTGTAATGAGCAGGGAGTGGATCCGGGTTCATTTCTGTAGGTGACGGTCCATTGCCACCAACGAAATGCTTTGAACAAATGAACTCTCTCCATCGTGCCTGGGAGCTGCTTGGCTTTACTTTGAAGTGTAGTCGCCCGCACAAATGCACCAATCGATTAAATTTCTCTGATTCAACAAGTGGGTCGGGCATCGTTATAAAAAATACTCCTTTCATGTGGTCTTTGTGCTTGTATCTTGAATCGCTGTTGCATTTCCCCAGGAGCAGTGTCGAACCATCTTGCAGCACAGTAATGGGAACGCACGCTAAAGGATGTCCCCGGATGTTGGTAGACGTCATTCGCTTATCTATTTTTAGATCGCGCCGTTCGCGGCTTTTCCTGCAGACGCTACGCTATGATGATGAGCTCGAGGTGCTCCAGATTCCCGCTGCGAATATTTCAGTACAGTGCAAACGTTCACCTTTGGGCCCATCCGTGTCAGTCATTTACTTTGTGAATGAAGTTCTTGAAATTGTTTTATCATCCATGCATGTATATGTATTTATGCTGGAGCTCGTGCAGGGATCTTATATAGTGCGAGATTTACGCAATGCCTGTTGTGACATAGAAAATGTACTTGCGTCGAGCGGACAACTACGCTGAACATCACATAATTGTGGAATGTATAGAGAGAATGTGACCTTTCCCAATTAATAAAGTATGTATTACTTCACGCTGAGATAAATTACTTTTTTTCAAAACGCACACGCACACACACACACACACACACACGCACACACACACACGCACACGCACACACACGTACATAGACGCACACACGTACATCACACACACACACACAGACACAAACACACGCACGCACATACACACACACACACTCACGCACGCACACAAGCACGCACGCACGCACGCACACACACATACACTTGCATAAGTGATAGGGGCCTACTTGGGCTGAAAAAAACATATAAAAGGGTGCAGAAACAAATGTGTATCATACTTTTCTGGTTCGTCTGAAATGTGTCGGTGTGAAACCATTAGTTGAAACATGGTCTTGTGGGACAATGTAACAACACAGTATACAGCATCTGTATTATTTCAGTATGGATGACGAGTTCCAATTTGGTGGTGACGTGCAAGCTGATACAAATTCTATGCACAAGAGTCCCAGTATGCACCAGCACATTCAGAGAACTGACATTTCTATTATCTCAGTTTCACCACCTTCGCGAAGAAGCAAGCATCTGTCCAAGATGGACTACAACTCACACTGCTGAGGTGCTTTCTTTGTTTCTGACAGGATAGACCGAAGTTGGACTTTTTAAAGTCCAAACATTCGTCAGTATACACGTATTACTGCAGTGAATATGCCCCCCGTCACCAAGGCAAGAAACAACAGTTCTTTGTGTTGAAAAATGTAAGACATGAGAACAAATAAGAGTGTTAAATTTTATTCAGATAACGTTTTCAATACAAAAATAGAAACACAATTTGGGTATTCACTATTTTTCTTCAAGAAAATAAACTGTTTTATCTACAATAATGTGTGTGAAAGAAAACAGTATACTCTGTAAACAACCCCACTGGAATGACGCCCTAGAAGTTTTTATGTACAAATTTAACATACCCAACAAAATACCTTTGAGAAAAGAAACGTTTATGGACAATGAAATGCAAAAATAGCTTCACTAACAT
Organism: Theodoxus fluviatilis; assembly: GCA_034096865.1. Classification (NCBI taxonomy): domain Eukaryota; kingdom Metazoa; phylum Mollusca; class Gastropoda; order Cycloneritida; family Neritidae; genus Theodoxus; species Theodoxus fluviatilis. The sequence goes on from JAWQFJ010003012.1 coordinate 120,737, forward strand.
TGCATCTGAAACTACCCAATTGAAAATATGAAACAATCACAAATATTTTACAAAACTTCATTAAGTTTTCGGCAAAATGGAAATTTAGGAAAATGTTAATTTGAAAACAGTGCAATTTGTGCTTAGTTTCAACAAAAGTGATTGCATGGAAGGAATGCTATGATTTGCTGAGGTACGTGTCCTTGATCATTTTTCTGGTTTAGATTTATGGCACTTACATGTACATTCAAGTATTGCGATTCAGTAGCGAAATATTCTTAAAGATCAAATGGTTGAAAGTAGTATCACAATACAAAAACGTCCAGGCGATAAAACAATATCACAAACACATAAAAGAGCAAATGCAAAACACGACGAAACTTGTATAAAAGCACAACCTGAACTTCCCGAGAACGTAAATGACTCCTTATTGAATACTTATGTGCATATCACACAAAGATGGATTTCCTTCCCAACCGGTGTTTGAAAAGTAGAGGTAAATTGTTCCCCAAGAAAGGAAATTGCTCCATCAAGGCGACAAAATAGACGTGTACTTGGTAGAGTTACAGAGACACACATATTAACAAGACATTAATTGCGTACTCGTTACTAACAGACACGGTAATACCAAAAGTTGGGGGCAAACCAACCTACTGGTGGTAGATTATCGCGCTCGTACTCCCACTTCTACACCACCTACTTATGTACAAAACAGCAATGCCCACAGAAAGACAGTGGCACGAGTATGATCACTTCATGCAACATCATACGTCCATGGAAGCTGACATTGAATGATACGCCCTGTGTTCACTCATAGCTGTCTAAGCGCCTTTTATGAGTAGGATCACTCCAGTACTTCCAGAATTAGGTGTTGCAGTGCGCGAATAAACACAGATCTGAACATAACTATTACACTATGAAACTTGAAAAACGTTAAGAACATACGTTAAAGCAGCCAATGTGGCTGCATTTGCAAAACCCGCCCTTGAGACAGAACACGGTTCAGTCTTAATTAAGCACTTAAAGATACTTCACACAAATGGATCTAAAATAAAGAGCGCGAGCATCATAGCATGAAAAATGCAATTGTACTTGCAAGGAACACATATTGATTGGAAGTCTTGAGTTTCTGTCCTCCCAGAATAGTATGGGCAAGTTTCACATATACTTTAGCGATGGAGGAAAACTCTCATCATCTCTAGCAATGGATCAAACATACAAAATAACAAAAGATGATGCAAACACTCTAACATAACAACCATTAGGTTGTTATAAGTATTTTTCGAACGGAACTCTTAGCATTATAGACATGACATTGGAAACTTTTTACTCATTTCCCCCCGAAAAGTTGTCTGCTGTATACCTAATTTGGGAAGAAGAAAAGGGACCAAGGAAAAATAGATGGGGGTTTGGGGGGGGGGGGGGGAGGAGGTAGGAGCAAAGTGTCGAGTAAACTTCTTTACATTGCCTGACAACTAAACTGCTTAATGAAAATTTACTCCTCGTCTAGACCACACAACCCTAAACGTCAACGCAAGATCAACAAACGAGGACGTCGAAGTTAACCATGTGAGTCTCTCTCAGAGAGGTTCGTGGTGACGTCACTAATTCTTGCGCTCTTTTTTCACATGTGAACTTCCGGTCTTGCTCACAACTTGGTGTTGGCTGCCTGGTAGTTCACGGGGCTTTTTTGTCCGTTCTCCAGGTCAAGATGGAAGTGTCCTTTCTCGTCATTCATGTCCAGACCAGGGTTGGATGCAGCGTAGGCTCCTGGGCCCCGAGCGT
>JAWQFJ010003012.1:127500-145000 GCA_034096865.1 Theodoxus fluviatilis
GATTTCTTATAGATCATCAGATCATGCGTTCATGAAGACAGGTCAAGATAAATTGTGATGAAATGTAGACACTGATCTTTGAGAGTGCATCTTGTTTCTCATCGTATGAATTACGAGCCAGAACTATCAGTGTTGGAAAGGCCAGCTTATGAAGTGCGGATTGAATCGGGATGTAATGTTTTTAACAAAGAGCAAAGCATTAATGATGATATATTTACTGTTTTGTTCTTTTGGCATGATATTGCTAGAAAATCATGCAATTATGTTTGCTATGCCATTATCTGCACAGCTTTAGGAAAATAAAGGTATGCTCCCCGATTCATCGTGACACTTTGAAATTGGCAGCCATTTTTTCGTCAATTCATTTTCTTACCATTGATTTACAAAACACGTGAGCCCTAAATGGGGCAATATTTGCAAGAAAAGAGATTAGTATTGAACAATATATCCATGAGAAGGTGGGGGAATGCTTATTATCTCAGTGACCAGATGTTAACAAAGTACTGGCGTAGAATATTTGCATGAAGTCTCTTTCGCAATAAAGAATAGGACAACATTTAAAAAAAATTGACTTGTGGAAATTAACGAAAAAAGGCTACAATTATTTACGCAGCTGTGCAGATAACGGCGGCCTATACACGTAAGCCTACTGCAGTCGTTCAAAATACAGGCGGCTTTTGGTTATAACGATTGACACCCTCGTCTTCCACAATATGAGTGTAGGCTGTAGAAAGATTTGCGTTTGGTGCTGAGATCTCAGTTGTGTTAACTACTGTTCTCAATCAAAACTACTCGTAATTATATATATTTTCCAACTCTTTATCGTCGCTTTCTTGCAAGAATGTAATTAATGTGGTGATTGTTTCTTTAAGGGTCTTTACCTACTAAAGTAATCCTGCAATCTTAATCATTGTGATATTGTTTCGTGACTCCTTATTTCTCTATTTACACAAACACTTTAGCGTGTTTGGTTTTGCAGAGAAACAAGTCAGGTCAGTTCAAGGTCCTTTGCCCAAATCAAGTACACGGAAAAGATTGATCCAGAATACTTTGAGGTAGAAGAGACCGATACTAGAATATGATGCTATGGGATTTGATGTTGCAGGGCATGCAGTAGGATTGGGTGGAATAAGACATTACTGTTTATAGCAAGCGATTGGTCAGGATATACTTCAAAGATACCAAGCAGATCGGAGATGATGAAAACAATAAAAATGATATGAAATAAATAAAGCAAGGAGGAGGTAGAATGACCAAAAAGGAACAAGAATGAACACAAGGGGAACGGAATGGAAAGAAACGCAAGGGAAAGCACAGAGATGAGGTGGAGAGACTGCAGCATCTCCACGAGATGCTGGAGCATGCTGACCTGGCTGTCCAGACCCAGAAGTAGCACCATGAAGAAGAAGAGGAAGGACCAGATGGCAGCCACTGGTAGACGAGACAGACCTTCGGGGTAAACCTCGAACAGCAAGCCCGGACCTGCAAGAACACGACACACGTGCCACCGCCATCACACACCAGGATTGCCATTGTGAATTTTCCACTCCACAGTTTTTTCTTAAGCTCTTCTGACTGTCATGGTTTCTGTTCAGTCTTCGACAATTTCCTCAGAGGACACAACGATGGGTGATTGAATGCTCCTAAGATCTGTCTCCATCCATCATGTTTGCCTCCAAAGACTATATGAACAAAGCTAAAGCCCCACACTAACATTTATAAATAAAAAAGTAAAAAAATACAAAGTTATCCAATCATCAAGACAAAACTATAAAAGACTATCTGAGCCAGTTTTTAAAAATGAGATACGTTTGACATTTACGGTCTCTTTATCTTAAATTTAGAATATATATGTTTAAAAATGCACAATAACATACAACTATCAAACTTTCAGAACATAGAAAACAATAAAATAAGACTTTTCCTCCCTATTTTGGCTGATTATTCACTAGGATGCTCATGTTTTCCTGAACTGCGTCTTCTGGGACGGAGAATGTCCCGTCGCTGTAAGAAGGCTGCCTTCATGCAGTAGCTCCTAGATGAAATACTTCATGCATACACAACACACACACACACACACAACACACACACACACACACACACACACAAACACATCAAAAGCTACACAACACATAGATATGTGTATACACAGAAGTAAATGATTACGTGCTTGCATAATTATTCAAGGTTCTAGTCCACTAGTTAACATGATTACATGCGGTCGTTTGCAGCTTCAATGTGCACTATTCAAAACCCCAAGGCGCTCTGATGGGCATCCTCGAGCAAAAGAAATTATCTTGCCCTACTCCTGCCTATCCAAATTCAGCGTACATTTTACCACGGCCATAAGCTAGAGATGGGTGAGGAGGATGTATATTTGATGTTAAGTAAAATAGGACCAATTGGAAAGACAAAAGACCATGAGAGTACGATACAATGCAGTCTGAAACTGAGAGAAAGGTTAACAGTTGTTAAGTGAAGCCAGTGTCTTCACACTTGTCTTGTTATACTGTGCTGTATTTCACTCTACTGTTCTGCACTGTATTTTACTGCATATTATTGCAATGTACTCTACTCACCTTGAGAAGCCACGTCCTCAACGTTCTGGTTGGTTTCAAAAGCCATGAAGCCCAGCAAAGAGAAGATGGCAAAGCCTGCCAACACACTGGTCCCGCAGTTGATAAAGGCCACCAGTAGTGCGTCTCTGTCAAAGGATTGAGATGAAAGATCAATTAAATCGAATATAGAAGAATCTAAAAACAAATAAAAGGGCAAAACATCTTCTCATGACAGACATGAAAATCTCACTAACAAAAAGAACGACTTGAAAAAAAGATTTCATAAAAGAGTAAACGTGAGTGGGTTGTAGGGTATGACCACCGGAGTCCAGATATTTATATTAAAATAACTAAGGGGATAACCAAGTGACACAGTATTGTACACATACTTGCGAAAGCAAGTTTGACAATAAGGACCGAAACAAAACGTTAAAAACATTAACAAACCATCAAGCATAGAATGTCTTGTCAAAAACGTGGTTCTCCTAGTAGCCTGGAGATGTGTCGCCATTCAACGGTCATTTATCCCTAGCACAAGGACTACTAAAGAGAAGGACTTGCAAAGCTTAGATTCAGCACAGCTAGCAAAGGCCAACGCGATTCGAGCTGGCAGGCAGCTGAGATCTATTTTTAGCAAAACATCACACGGGTTGCGAGTAGTAATATACTGTAAAAAAAATAATAAATATATTTCGATTATTTTACTCCAAAAGCCCATGTACTGTTTCACATTGTTATGAAAGTGTTTCAAATAAAGTTAAATGACACTAAAAGACTCTGTTAAGAGATCACGGTTTCTTCAAGTGTGGACTATTTTGCAACTCGCATTCGCAAACAAGTTGTTCAATCTACACTGTAATGGCGGCCCGCGAAGTACGTCTGCTCGTAGCAAGTGTTTTGATTGTGTACGTCTGCTCGTAGCAAGTGTTTTTTTCAGAATGCCGACAAAGTGTGTAGTTAACTGCAAAGGTAACTATAATGCAGCAAATAAGTGTAGATGTGGTATGACTTGCATACAATGTGCCTCCACGCAAGAACTTTTCCATCGACCCAGAGAAGTTTTTCGTTTGCGAGAGACACTGGCCAGCGGATCACCAAACTGAAAATTCCTGGAGGAACACGACCTGCCAATCCGCCTAGCATCTTCGATGTACCAGCTTCTTGCTTGCCGACTCCCAAGGACTACTAAAGACTGGATGTGTGTGTCTGCAGACAGACAGAGTGTGTATTGGGACTGGATGTGTGTGTCTTTAGACAGACAGAGTGTGTGTGTATTGGGACAGGATGTGTGTGTCTGCAGACAGACAGAGTGTGTATGTATTGGGACTGGATGTGTGTGTCTGCAGACAGTGTGTGTGTATTGGGACTGGATGTGTGTGTCTACAGACAGAGTGTGTGTGTATTGGGACTGGATGTGTGTGTCTGCAGACAGNNNAAAAGAAATTATCTTGCCCTACTCCTGCCTATCCAAATTCAGCGTACATTTTACCACGGCCATAAGCTAGAGATGGGTGAGGAGGATGTATATTTGATGTTAAGTAAAATAGGACCAATTGGAAAGACAAAAGACCATGAGAGTACGATACAATGCAGTCTGAAACTGAGAGAAAGGTTAACAGTTGTTAAGTGAAGCCAGTGTCTTCACACTTGTCTTGTTATACTGTGCTGTATTTCACTCTACTGTTCTGCACTGTATTTTACTGCATATTATTGCAATGTACTCTACTCACCTTGAGAAGCCACGTCCTCAACGTTCTGGTTGGTTTCAAAAGCCATGAAGCCCAGCAAAGAGAAGATGGCAAAGCCTGCCAACACACTGGTCCCGCAGTTGATAAAGGCCACCAGTAGTGCGTCTCTGTCAAAGGATTGAGATGAAAGATCAATTAAATCGAATATAGAAGAATCTAAAAACAAATAAAAGGGCAAAACATCTTCTCATGACAGACATGAAAATCTCACTAACAAAAAGAACGACTTGAAAAAAAGATTTCATAAAAGAGTAAACGTGAGTGGGTTGTAGGGTATGACCACCGGAGTCCAGATATTTATATTAAAATAACTAAGGGGATAACCAAGTGACACAGTATTGTACACATACTTGCGAAAGCAAGTTTGACAATAAGGACCGAAACAAAACGTTAAAAACATTAACAAACCATCAAGCATAGAATGTCTTGTCAAAAACGTGGTTCTCCTAGTAGCCTGGAGATGTGTCGCCATTCAACGGTCATTTATCCCTAGCACAAGGACTACTAAAGAGAAGGACTTGCAAAGCTTAGATTCAGCACAGCTAGCAAAGGCCAACGCGATTCGAGCTGGCAGGCAGCTGAGATCTATTTTTAGCAAAACATCACACGGGTTGCGAGTAGTAATATACTGTAAAAAAAATAATAAATATATTTCGATTATTTTACTCCAAAAGCCCATGTACTGTTTCACATTGTTATGAAAGTGTTTCAAATAAAGTTAAATGACACTAAAAGACTCTGTTAAGAGATCACGGTTTCTTCAAGTGTGGACTATTTTGCAACTCGCATTCGCAAACAAGTTGTTCAATCTACACTGTAATGGCGGCCCGCGAAGTACGTCTGCTCGTAGCAAGTGTTTTGATTGTGTACGTCTGCTCGTAGCAAGTGTTTTTTTCAGAATGCCGACAAAGTGTGTAGTTAACTGCAAAGGTAACTATAATGCAGCAAATAAGTGTAGATGTGGTATGACTTGCATACAATGTGCCTCCACGCAAGAACTTTTCCATCGACCCAGAGAAGTTTTTCGTTTGCGAGAGACACTGGCCAGCGGATCACCAAACTGAAAATTCCTGGAGGAACACGACCTGCCAATCCGCCTAGCATCTTCGATGTACCAGCTTCTTGCTTGCCGACTCCCAAGGACTACTAAAGACTGGATGTGTGTGTCTGCAGACAGACAGAGTGTGTATTGGGACTGGATGTGTGTGTCTTTAGACAGACAGAGTGTGTGTGTATTGGGACAGGATGTGTGTGTCTGCAGACAGACAGAGTGTGTATGTATTGGGACTGGATGTGTGTGTCTGCAGACAGTGTGTGTGTATTGGGACTGGATGTGTGTGTCTACAGACAGAGTGTGTGTGTATTGGGACTGGATGTGTGTGTCTGCAGACACACAGAGTGTGTGTGCATTGGGACTGGATGAGTGTGTCTGCAGACAGTGTGTGTGTATTGGGACAGGATGTGTGTGTCTGCAGGCAGTGTGTGTGTATTGGGACTGGATGTGTGTGTCTACAGACAGAGTGTGTGTGTATTGGGACTGGATGTGTGTGTCTGCAGACAGTGTGTGTGTATTGGGACTGGATGTGTGTGTCTGCAGACAGACAGAGTGTGTATTGGGACTGGATGTGTGTGTTTGCAGACAGACATAGTGTGTGTGTATTGGGACTGGATGTGTGTGTCTGCAGACAGTGTGTGTGTATTGGGACTGGATGTGTGTGTCTGCAGACAGTGTGTGTGTGTGTATTGGGACTGGATGTGTGTGTCTGCAGACAGTGTGTGTGTATTGGGACTGGATGTGTGTGTCTGCAGACAGTGTGTGTGTATTGGGACTGGATGTGTGTGTCTGCAGACAGTGTGTGTGTATTGGGACAGGATGTGTGTGTCTGCAGACAGACAGAGTGTGTGTGTATTGGGACTGGATGTGTGTGTCTGCAGACAGTGTGTGTGTATTGGGACTGGATGTGTGTGTCTGCAGACAGTGTGTGTGTGTGTATTGGGACTGGATGTGTGTGTCTGCAGACAGACAGAGTGTGTGTATTGGGACTGGATGTGTGTGTCTGCAGACAGTGTGTGTGTATTGGGACAGGATGTGTGTGTCTGCAGGCAGTGTGTGTGTATTGGGACTGGATGTGTGTGTCTGCAGACAGTGTGTGTGTATTGGGACTGGATGTGTGTGTCTGCAGACAGTGTGTGTGTATTGGGACTGGATGTGTGTGTCTGCAGACAGACAGAGTGTGTGTGTATTGGGACTGGATGTGTGTGTCTGCAGACAGTGTGTGTGTATTGGGACTGGATGTGTGTGTCTGCAGACAGTGTGTGTGTGTATTGGGACTGGATGTGTGTGTCTGCAGACAGTGTGTGTGTATTGGGACTGGATGTGTGTGTCTGCAGACAGTGTGTGTGTATTGGGACTGGATGTGTGTGTCTGCAGACAGACAGAGTGTGTGTGTATTGGGACTGGATGTGTGTGTCTGCAGACAGTGTGTGTGTATTGGGACTGGATGTGTGTGTCTGCAGACAGACTGTGTGTGTATTGGGACTGGATGTGTGTGTCTGCAGACAGTGTGTGTGTGTATTGGGACTGGATGTGTGTGTCTGCAGACAGAGAGTGTGTGTGTATTGGGACTGGATGTGTGTGTCTGCAGACAGACAGAGTGTGTGTATTGGGACTGGATGTGTGTGTCTGCAGACAGACAGTGTGTGTGTATTGGGACTGGATGTGTGTGTCTGCAGACAGTGTGTGTGTATTGGGACTGGATGTGTGTGTCTGCAGACAGTGTGTGTGTATTGGGACTGGATGTGTGTGTCTGCAGACAGTGTGTGTGTATTGGGACTGGATGTGTGTGTCTGCAGACAGTGTGTGTGTGTATTGGGACTGGATGTGTGTGTCTGCAGACAGACAGTGTGTGTGTATTGGGACAGGATGTGTGTGTCTGCAGACAGTGTGTGTGTATTGGGACTGGATGTGTGTGTCTGCAGACAGACAGAGTGTGTGTGTATTGGGACTGGATGTGTGTGTCTGCAGACAGTGTGTGTGTATTGGGACTGGATGTGTGTGTCTGCAGACAGTGTGTGTGTATTGGGACTGGATGTGTGTGTCTGCAGACAGGTGTGTGTGTATTGGGACTGGATGTGTGTGTCTGCAGACAGTGTGTGTGTATTGGGACTGGATGTGTGTGTCTGCAGACAGTGTGTGTGTATTGGGACTGGATGTGTGTGTCTGCAGACAGTGTGTGTGTATTGGGACTGGATGTGTGTGTCTGCAGACAGACAGAGTGTGTGTGTATTGGGACTGGATGTGTGTGTCTGCAGACAGAGTGTGTGTGTATTGGGACTGGATGTGTGTGTCTGCAGACAGACAGTGTGTGTGTATTGGGACTGGATGTGTGTGTCTGCAGACAGTGTGTGTGTATTGGGACTGGATGTGTGTGTCTGCAGACAGACAGAGTGTGTGTGTATTGGGACAGGATGTGTGTGTCTGCAGACAGTGTGTGTGTATTGGGACTGGATGTGTGTGTCTGCAGACAGTGTGTGTGTATTGGGACTGGATGTGTGTGTCTGCAGACAGTGTGTGTGTATTGGGACTGGATGTGTGTGTCTGCAGACAGTGTGTGTGTATTGGGACTGGATGTGTGTGTCTGCAGACAGTGTGTGTGTATTGGGACTGGATGTGTGTGTCTGCAGACAGTGTGTGTGTATTGGGACTGGATGTGTGTGTCTGCAGACAGACAGAGTGTGTCGTGTTGCTGTTGTTGTTGTGTGCGTTTAGGCACAAGAACAACTAAGAGGTGTTAGGTTTTTCGAGCGCGCTTGCGACTGGCTTTCACCAAGGGGAGAGCACTCTTGTTTATTTGTAATGTAGCTCTACAGTTACAAGCTCACTGTCTACATCTCTCTTCTTTTAAAGTATAAGATGTACATACTATTGGGAGAGTGTGGAAAAGACCTTTGATTAAGCACATTAATTGGACTGTTGACTAGCAGGATATTTTGACTGGACTTTCTTACAAATAGCATGCATTGACATATTAAAGTAATACTGATATATACATGAACTAGTTCTTGAGGTAGTTCTCCACTTTGGTTCAGAGTCCTCGGGAGGTGTTCTCAGTTTTGTTAGTGGAAGGTCTATAGGGCATGCAGAATTAGTACACAGTCTGGTCATTCTTGAGTGGGTCACTGATCACATGTCTTTTACACTGTCCACTCTTCTCCTCTGAACTTGGAATTGGGCTTGTGCACTCTTGCACTTCTTCTGGGAGGGGATGCATGGGAAGTTGGTGAGCTGTGAGGCATCTCTCTTGGTGCACTGGTATCGGTGGAGGTTGGAGTTGGTGGTGGCTGGGCAGTTGTGGTGTTCCTTGGCTGAATGGGTGGTGGTGGTGGTGGTGGTACTTCATCACCTTCATCATGGTTGTGCTGCTCAGGAGTAGGTCGCAGGTGTCTTCGATTGCGCTCTATCGTCTGACCTTCTGACACAACGATGTAACTTCGAGGTCTGTCAGCTGATTTGAGAATGTGGCCAATCCGGTCAAAGCCGTGAGGGGTTTCAATCCTGACAGTCTGGCCAGGTGTGAGGGGCTTGAGGGTCTTTGAGCCCTTGTCGTACTGCTTCTTCTGCTTGGATCGCTGTGCTGATAGCTTCTCCGTGACGTTGGTGATGATTGAGGGTTGGAGGAGCTTGTGTGAAATGTGAAGAGTTGTTCGAGTACGTCTGGACATGAGACGCTGTGCAGAGGAGCCGAGAGAGCCTCTTGGCACATTTCTGGCATGAAGAAGTGCGAGGGAGAAGTCAGTGTGATCTCTGTGGCATTTTTCCAGGAGGTGTTTTGCACTGCGAACAGCTCTTTCAGCCAGGCCGTTAGATTGAGGATAGTTGGGACTGCTGGTCACGTGGGAGAACTGCCATTCTAATGCAAATTGTGCAAATTCATGGGACTTGAACTGCATGGCGTTGTCTGTGAGCAGTGTGGCTGGGATTCCATGTGCGGAGAAGTGTATTTTCATCTTGTTGATGACAGTCCGCGAGGTGGTGATGGGGAGCTTGTCGACATCATACCAGCCAGAGTATGCATCGACTGTGACCAGGTAGTTGCTTCCGTTCCAGGTGAAGATGTCAGCTGCCACTGTTTGGTATGGTAGGTCAGGGGCATCACGAGGAAGGGCCGGTTCTTTGGGTTGCTTGGACTGCAAAGCGTTGCAAGATTTGCAGTTGTTTACTTCATGCTCTATGTCATTCATGATGTTTGGCCAGTATGCTACTTCCCTTGCTCGGGCCTTTGTTGCTTCAATGCCTGGATGTCCTTGGTGGAGTTTCGTGGAGTAGTGGTGTTGTAAGGCTGCAGGAACGATGATACGCTGGCCTTTCATCAGGATGCCATCTTCATATCCTATCTCTTCACGGAAGGCGTAGTATGGCTTGATGTTGTCTGGTACTTGCTTGTAGGTGTTGGGCCAACCTTGCTGGAGAGTACGCTTCAGCTGCTGGCAGGTGGGGTCGTTTGCTGTTGCTTGCTGGAGGTGTTGCATACCTGTGGTTGTGAGGGGCAGAACAGACATGACTTCGTAGTCGTCTTCAGGCTCACTGTTGGTTTCTGGTAGGTAGGCTCTGGAAAGGGCGTCCGCGATGTGAAGTTCCGATCCTTTCTTGTAGATGAAGTGTAGGTTGTACCGCTGAAGTCTCAGGAGCATGCGTTGAAGTCTTGTTGGTGCTGCATGAAGTGGCTTCTTCACGATGGTGACCAGGGGTTGGTGGTCGGTTTCAAGGGTGACTGGTTTTCCATAGATGAAACCGTCGAATTTGCTGCATGCAAAGGTGGCTGCCAGGAGCTCTTTCTCGATCTGGCTGTACCGTTCTTCAGTGGGGGTCATGGCTCTTGAAGCATAGGCAATGGGCACGCCATCTTGGAGACAAGCTGCTCCTAGTCCTGCCTTGGATGCATCACAGGTGATGGTGATGTGCTTGGTGACATCGAAGAAACGCAGAACGGGGGGGTTGCTGATGCTTTCCTTCAGTTGTGAGAAGGTAACTTCATGCTGTTGTAGCCAGCACCACTCAGAGTCGTTGCGGAGGAGATCTCTGAGGGGGGCTGTTTGGGCACTGAAGTTGGGGACGAAGCGTGACAGGTAGTTGATCATACCTAGGAAGCGTTGTAAATCTTCCTTGTTGTTTGGAGTCGGCAGCTCCTGCACTGCTCTGACTTTCTCTGGATCAGGGTGCAGGCCTTGAGCAGAGATGATGTGTCCCATGTAGGAAACACGATCAACACGGAAGTGACACTTTGCCTTGTTTAGCTTCAAGTTGATTTCTCGAGCTCGTTGGAGCACTTGCTGCAGCTTGTTGTCATGATCTTCGATGTTGATTCCCCAGATGAGGATGTCGTCCATGATGATTTCACATGGATATCCGGCAAACAGTTGTTCCATGGCTCTCTGGAAGACTTCTGACGCTGTGCTGATTCCAAATGGCATTCGCAGGAACCTGTAGCGGCCAAATGGGGTGTTGAAGCAGGTCTTCTTGGAGGATTCACGGTCGAGGGGAATTTGCCAGAAGCCACACTTGGCATCAAGGGTGGTGAAGACCTTGGCGTTGGCCATGTCCGCGATGACATCATCGATGGTCCTCATGGGGTGATGGGGACGTTGAAGTGCTTTGTTGAGGTCTCTGGGGTCTATGCAGATTCGGAGTTCTTTGCTGCTCTTCTTTACTGCTGCGACCATTGATGAAACCCATTCCGTGGGTTCTTCCACTGGTGTGATGACTCCTTTGTTGGTCATGTCGTCTAGGGCATCTTTCACTTGGTCTCTCATTGAGACTGGAATGCGCCTGGGAGGTCGGACGACTGGTGCGATGTTAGGGTCGACTTTCATTTTGTAGGTAACAGGAAGTTTCCCTAGCTCATCATCGAAGAGATCATGGAAGGAATTCAACTCTGGTGTGTTGGCAGTTTGGAGGATGTGTACCTCTGCTGCTGGCTTGAGCAGCTTCAGGCGAAAGATATCAGGCAAGCCAATGATGGGGGTAACATTTCTGTCGACTACGTGGAAACGCAGGGAGTGTTGGCGACCACGATGACAGCATCTGTAGGTTGCTGTGCCCACGGTGGAGAATGTTTCACCTCCATAGGCAACGAGCTTGATGGTGGAGCTGGTGTCAATGTCCTTCTGTTGAACCAGAGAGGTTGGGAGGACGTTGCATTTGGCACCGGTGTCTACCTTGAGTTTGATTGGCTTTTTGTTTAAGGTGAATGTTATGAATACTTCTTCCTTCTCTTCGTTGACTTCTTCTGTTGCTGTTAGGGTGTCGATGGTGAAGGAGGCGCCGTCTTCGTCATCATCACTGGTGGTGGCGATGTGGTGCACGTTGTGCCTCTGGGAGCTGAACTTGCTCTTTGACTGCTTTGTAGGGATCTCCTTTGTTGAAGAGGTTGAGGACATGCACAGTCGTGCAAAATGGTTGTACTTTCCACATTTGTTGCATTGTTTACCATATGCAGGGCACTTTTGCTGGATCCTTTGGTGTGATCCGCCACAGTTTTTGCATTTTGATGATGTTTGCTGTGGTTGTTGTCGTTGCATGTCTCGTCTGCTTGCAGGGAAGCGTTTTGTTGTTTTGAGAGCATCTACTGTTTCTCTCATCTTGTCGTCTGGTAGTTGAGCGAGATTTTGCTTTGTTGCTTCTTCCAGTGTGCAAAGTTGGACAGCTCTGGGCAGTGTTAGGTCCAGTTCCTTCATCAATTGTTTTCGGAGGGTATCCGACCTGATTCCAAAGACTATTCTCAGTAGAATAAGTTCGTCTCGTAGTTGTGCAAACTCGCAATCGGCTGCTAGCTTTCGGAGGTCTGCTATGAACGCTCCGAACGTTTCTCCTTGTCGCTGTTGGCGAGTCATGAAGAGATGGCGTTGCATGAGAATGTTCTTTTTTGGACTGCAGTACTCTCGAAATTTCTGCATCAATGTGTCGGGATCTTCTCTGTTTTCCGCTGGCTGAACGATGCGGTCGCCATCTCTGATTTCTCCTCTGTATTCGAATGTTTTCTCTCTCTCAACCGCTTCGAGTCCTGCAAAAGCTAGTAGCGTGTACGCGATCTCATCAGGGCCTTTGTGCTTTAGTGCTGCTTTGGCGTAGATTCGAAATGCCGTTTCGAAGTTGCGCCACTCTTCAGCGACGTTTCCGTCGAAAGTGAGCGGGCCTGGTCTGGGGAGATAATGGTCTGCCATGTTGTCAGTTATGGCGCGAAAGCTTCGGAAAGGTTGTTTCTGTACTCACGGGTTTTTGGAGATCTGTCGGTGTTGTTCGACTTCCTTCGAGGTTGTTGGGAATGTTCGGCTGATGTTTGGATCATCCGACTTCTGACACCATGTGTCGTGTTGCTGTTGTTGTTGTGTGCGTTTAGGCACAAGAACAACTAAGAGGTGTTAGGTTTGTCGAGCGCGCTTGCGACTGGCTTTCACCAAGGGGAGAGCACTCTTGTTTATTTGTAATGTAGCTCTACAGTTACAAGCTCACTGTCTACACAGAGTGTGTGTGTATTGGGACTGGATGTGTGTGTCTGCAGACAGTGTGTGTGTATTGGGACTGGATGTGTGTGTCTGCAGACAGAAAGAGTGTGTGTGTATTGGGACTGGATGTGTGTGTCTGCAGACAGAGTGTGTGTGTATTGGGACTGGATGTGTGTGTCTGCAGACAGACAGAGTGTGTGTGTATTGGGACTGGATGTGTGTGTCTGCAGACAGTGTGTGTGTATTGGGACTGGATGTGTGTGTCTGCAGACAGAGTGTGTGTGTATTGGGACTGGATGTGTGTGTCTGCAGACAGACAGAGTGTGTGTGTATTGGGACTGGATGTGTGTGTCTGCAGACAGTGTGTGTGTATTGGGACTGGATGTGTGTGTCTGCAGACAGAGTGTGTGTGTATTGGGACTGGATGTGTGTGTCTGCAGACAGACAGAGTGTGTGTGTATTGGGACTGGATGTGTGTGTCTGCAGACAGAGTGTGTGTATTGGGACTGGATGTGTGTGTCTGCAGACAGACAGAGTGTGTGTGTATTGGGACTGGATGTGTGTGTCTGCAGACAGTGTGTGTGTATTGGGACTGGATGTGTGTGTCTGCAGACAGACAGAGTGTGTGTGTATTGGGACTGGATGTGTGTGTCTGCAGACAGTGTGTGTGTGTGTATTGGGACTGGATGTGTGTGTCTGCAGACAGTGTGTGTGTATTGGGACTGGATGTGTGTGTCTGCAGACAGTGTGTGTGTATTGGGACTGGATGTGTGTGTCTGCAGACAGTGTGTGTGTATTGGGACTGGATGTGTGTGTCTGCAGACAGACAGTGTGTGTGTATTGGGACTGGATGTGTGTGTCTGCAGACAGTGTGTGTGTGTATTGGGACTGGATGTGTGTGTCTGCAGACAGACAGTGTGTGTGTATTGGGACTGGATGTGTGTGTCTGCAGACAGTGTGTGTGTATTGGGACTGGATGTGTGTGTCTGCAGACAGACAGTGTGTGTGTATTGGGACTGGATGTGTGTGTCTGCAGACAGAGTGTGTGTATTGGGACTGGATGTGTGTGTCTGCAGACAGACAGTGTGTGTGTATTGGGACTGGATGTGTGTGTCTGCAGACAGTGTGTGTGTATTGGGACTGGATGTGTGTGTCTGCAGACAGACAGTGTGTGTGTATTGGGACTGGATGTGTGTGTCTGCAGACAGACAGTGTGTGTGTATTGGGACTGGATGTGTGTGTCTGCAGACAGAGTGTGTGTGTATTGGGACTGGATGTGTGTGTCTGCAGACAGTGTGTGTGTATTGGGACTGGATGTGTGTGTCTGCAGACAGAGTGTGTGTGTATTGGGACTGGATGTGTGTGTCTGCAGACAGTGTGTGTGTATTGGGACTGGATGTGTGTGTCTGCAGACAGACAGTGTGTGTGTATTGGGACTGGATGTGTGTGTCTGCAGACAGTGTGTGTGTATTGGGACTGGATGTGTGTGTCTGCAGACAGACAGAGTGTGTGTGTATTGGGACTGGATGTGTGTGTCTGCAGACAGTGTGTGTGTATTGGGACTGGATGTGTGTGTCTGCAGACAGACAGTGTGTGTGTATTGGGACTGGATGTGTGTGTCTGCAGACAGTGTGTGTGTATTGGGACTGGATGTGTGTGTCTGCAGACAGTGTGTGTGTATTGGGACTGGATGTGTGTGTCTGCAGACAGTGTGTGTGTATTGGGACTGGATGTGTGTGTCTGCAGACAGACAGTGTGTGTGTATTGGGACTGGATGTGTGTGTCTGCAGACAGTGTGTGTGTATTGGGACTGGATGTGTGTGTCTGCAGACAGTGTGTGTGTATTGGGACTGGATGTGTGTGTCTGCAGACAGTGTGTGTGTATTGGGACTGGATGTGTGTGTCTGCAGACAGTGTGTGTGTATTGGGACTGGATGTGTGTGTCTGCAGACAGTGTGTGTGTATTGGGACTGGATGTGTGTGTCTGCAGACAGACAGAGTGTGTGTGTATTGGGACTGGATGTGTGTGTCTGCAGACAGACAGTGTGTGTGTATTGGGACTGGATGTGTGTGTCTGCAGACAGTGTGTGTGTATTGGGACTGGATGTGTGTGTCTGCAGACAGAGTGTGTGTGTATTGGGACTGGATGTGTGTGTCTGCAGACAGACAGAGTGTGTGTGTATTGGGACTGGATGTGTGTGTCTGCAGACAGACAGAGTGTGTGTGTATTGGGACTGGATGTGTGTGTCTGCAGACAGACAGAGTGTGTGTGTATTGGGACTGGATGTGTGTGTCTGCAGACAGACAGAGTGTGTGTGTATTGGGACTGGATGTGTGTGTCTGCAGACAGACAGAGTGTGTGTGTATTGGGACTGGATGTGTGTCTGCAGACAGACAGAGTGTGTGTGTATTGGGACTGGATGTGTGTGTCTGCAGACAGACAGAGTGTGTGTGTATTGGGACTGGATGTGTCATATTGTTTTCCCAAATCATGTTTAAAAAATTGTACAATATACACTTATTGCAAAAGAAAGACAGGTGTTTAGATTGATAATACTTTAGTGTGAACGCGTGCTACTGGAGAGACCCTCTATACCTCATGTTGGCAATAAAATTCATATTTAAAATCAAACTAAGATTATGTTAATACTACATCATAACCTTTAGGACACATTAAATGGTAGTTTTAAAGAGAAAAATTGCAAATGATAGACAGAGTGAGGAGGCAAATGGCCTTTGCTAGGAAAGTCTGAACATAGACTGCGCTAGTCCTTTCTCTTTAGTAGTCCTTGCCCTAGCAAAACAGGGCCCGTATTCACAACGGCGATTTATCGGCGATTTATTTTAACTCCGATTTATCTCTAAACTCAGACGATTCCAACTGCTTGTTCCGCTCTCCCTTGGCTGGAAACCAGTATATATAGCAAAGCGCAACCTAGAATCCTCTGACGAGCGTACCTTATCTAACCGATCAAGATAACTCGGGGCTAGGGGATAAATCGAGTGTTAAAAAGATAAATCGCCGTTGTGAATACGGGCCCAGGCTTGTATTAATTTTTTTCGTAGGAAAAGACACTAAAGTAGCCAGCGACAGAATACCAGTTATATTCATTGAGATCAAAATATTTGGAAGAGAGGTAGAAACCTGTGACAGTTGTTGTTAAACTTGTTGTAGCTGGACATGGTAATCAGACCTCCAAAGGAAACACCAAGGGAGTAGAAGATCTGAGTTGCAGCGTCTCCCCACACCTGAACAGGGACAAAACACCAAGTCAGTGTGAAGTGTGACTAAATTGCAGTAAAAGCAACTGTGAAGTACCGTCATCCAGCACTATTGGCTCCTGACTGAAATGCATAAGCGTCAGGAACTTTTCTTGTGTGCAGTACTACCACTAGTCATAGACCGGGTACTTATTTAGCAACGACCAGTAACTGAAGTCACAACAAATCTTCAGACATATATTTTAGTCTTACATCGTACTTTGCTGTTTTTTGGGAGGAATAATCAAAATTATTTGGGGCAAATACCGTGCAGTAAAGGAACAGCATCTGCATTAAAAGAAGTGGGAGTAAAAAAAGAGACAAGGACCAAAGGTGGGAGAGACGTGGATCAGAACAGAAAGAACAGCTTAAGATGCAAGGAGAGTCTAAACCGCTGGACACGCAAGTACAACAGTGGTCCCAGAAACAGGTGAAAACACAGGTACGCTAGAAGCAAAAAGAGGTGAAAATGCAAGTACAGTCGGAACAGAAACAGGTGAAAATGCAGGTGCACTAGGAACATATACAGATGAAATCGCATGTACAGTCGGAACAGAAATTGGTAAAAATGCATGTACAGTAGGGAAAGATACAGACTAACGAAGGAAGAACAGGAGGAGAGACAGAAACAGAGGGAACATGAGTTGCGTGTGCAGGAATAAAAAAGGGGGGAGTGGCAGATGTACAAGGAGTAGTAGGAGCGAAATGAGGGCTAAGAAAGGGCGAGGTGGTCAAACCTTGGCGTCCATCAGACGTTCCCACTTGGGGATGATGTAGTACTCAATACCCAGCCAGTAGCCAGGCAGCGTCAGGCCTCGCACCAGCAGCACGATGATGATGACGTAGGGGAAAGTGGCCGTGAAGTACACCACCTGCGCAACATCAGTCTGGATTAAAAACTTGTACAAACAGGATTGGCAGACGAGCACGAGACATATGTCCTTCGCAGTAACACGTGCTTCGTTCACGTAAATGCGCCCATTCTCTTGTTATTTATTGTCTTCAGCATCCCATGTTCATATTCTTTTACCTTAAACCAGTTTGGAAGATGTTCGCGCAACGCTGATGATAAAGCTGATTCATGGCAAGCAGATATGTTATTCCGAATTATCTTAATCAGTGTTTAATTGTGCCTTTGTTTATCCGTCTGTTTTATACTCTCGACCCGCCATAGGATATCGTAAAGTTTTAAAGGGAAAGGTTGAAAACAGGCATGTTATTCCTCATGGAAAGGTAACATTGAAACTCCAAAACTTCGTTAATACGAGCTGTTGTCAGTACATGCGTATTCAAAGAAAAATACTAAGGTTTCGGATTCTCTCTCTCTCTCTCTCTCTCTCTCTCTCTCTCTCTCTCTCTCTCTCTCTCTCTCTCTCTCATTGTGTGTGTGTGTGTGTGTGTGTGTGTGTGTGTGTGTGTATGATATTGTGT
>JAWQFJ010003012.1:147500-158806 GCA_034096865.1 Theodoxus fluviatilis
CACTCCAGCCACTCTCTGTGAATCCACCAATCACCAGGCGACTTTAGAGCCTCGTTCTCGCGTTGTCGCGACTGTTCGCAAAAGTAAATGGCGGAGATGGCTTTGCTTCACACAGTAAACGGTGTATTTCGGGATACTAGAAACCTCATCCAAAGAAAATGTAAGCCATGAACAGCATTAATTTATCAAAGTTGTATGTTGAATGCATCAATAGGTCGTGAAAGCTCCTACATTTTACAAATGGAAATGCGGGTCAATGCACCTTCACGCCGAAGCATCACTGTTGACCCTGTGTACAAAGCTAGTGTTGTCTGATACGTGGCGAGAGGTGAAAGATCACAGTGAAAGCGTGTGCGAGCTGCATTCTCCAGCATTGCATGCCACATGGCTAGAAACCGGCCGCAAACAACGTGGCAAGAGACTTTGGTTGCCTCGTGTGCGTAGGCCTTAAACGACTTGAAGGAACCTGGAGAGGTAAGATACACCCTTTGTCAGCAAGCTTGACCAGTATCACTGCTTCAAGGACCTCATTGTATACAACATTAAACTCGGATAGTATGTCTTTTTACGTCAATATCTACCCTTGTGCAAGCTAACTGCTTTGAATTACCTGAAGTATTCGGCTGCAGGCGTGGTCCAGTTGAGTTTGCACCACTTCTTGAACTCCCAATCGTTGGCCGTGAGGTAGGTGGAGTTGAGCGTGTTCATGTCCAGCGTAATGTTGTGCAGGCTGCCGATGTGGCCCACTCGCAGCATGGCGCAGTTGTAGTCCACGGAATCCTCTGCAAACAAGTCGCATTGAAACATGTGTTTCTAGTGTTTGTCCTGCAGTCATAATTTTTCTTTCATTTTTTAAAAGGAAAATTACCCCTACTTTGCAAGACTCAAGGTGCAAATGAGCTTAAACTACGAAAAGAGACACTGTGAAAGGCAAGAGAATGGTTTTAGAGAACAATGTACGCACAGGTATTTAATGACGTCCATGTTTGTGACCCGTTTTCACAAATTGAGTCTTAACTCGCAAAACTTAGATCTTGAGATCCGTGTATTTTCAAAATCTGCAAAAACGTATCTTTCATTTGATATAAAAATCAAACTTATACTCCAAAAACTATTTAAGTTATGCTCACTCAAAGAGAGGTGGTGTGCTGACAGCTATTTTGAGAAATCAAAGGTAACAGATTTAACAACTTAATCCAAAGTTTGTCCTTAGCAATAGGCCTTTTTAATGCATGCATCATCTCAAAATTTGGAAGGTTGGTAGAGAAAATATATTTCTGAGCATTGAATGATAAATAAATGGAAAAGTATTAAATCTTGATAACAAACGATTGTTATTATTAAAAAATGCAAAACGGGGGAAGAGAATGTATAATACTTTAGAGTGGGTAGTTGCAATTAAGTGCAATTTTGCAGATTTTTACAAGTTAAAACGAAACTCCCCAACATTCCTTTATGACAAATAAATGTATGTAGCATTCAGTTTTTCCAAAACGTCAAAATGCACAAAATCAGCGCTCGAATTAAGACTCAGTTCGTGAAAACGGGTCACATTTTGGGAAATTACTTGCGTTTGTGTCCTCTTCAACCCTGAAGATAATCGGTTTTGTGTCATCACGTTGAGGCACTCAGAGTAAATTCCATCCATGCAACTTTCTATGCATTTATCCTTCCATCATGCATCCATCCAAGCAATAATTCATCCGATCATCCATCCATCCCACCATCTACTTAACTATCCACTCACCCACACACCCAACCCTCCCTCCCTCCCGCCATCCACACTCCCACTTGTTCCATCCCATCTTATTAATCCATCCTTCCATCCCAGCATCACTGTACTCAGCATGCATCCATCCATCATCCATCAAGCAATGCATTCACCCAGGCTTCCATGTTTATACCTATACAATCATCCATTCCTATATTTGAATCTATCCATGTACCCAGCCATTCATTCATCAACCCAACCACAAATTCATCCATAAATCCCTCTATCCCTCCTTCCCTCCATTCATCCACCATCCATTCTTTTATCAGTCTATCCACCTATCCATCCCTCCATCAACTCTGAAAAGCAACCACTGCATGGATTCACTCTGCGAGTCAGACTGTCAGTCTACACCAAACCAAAGTACAGCTAAGGCAGAGAGGAACTCACTGTACAGGGCGGCCATTTTGGCGGACTCGTTCAGGTTCTCCAGCCTGGTGAAGGTCTCCTTGCGACATGTGGGCGTGTTGAATGTGTTGTTGCATGAGCCCCAAGGCACGTCTGTGTCCATGTAGACGAAGCTGGCCATCATGTAGTAGACGGCGTACATGATGATGATGTTGTAGTAGATGGTCACCACGCCGCTGATGACGCAGCTGCCCATCCCGCAGCCTGCACAGTCAGAGGCAAGGAGGGTCGTACAAGTGTAAAGCGGTGCAGTGGGTAAAGCAGTTTTAGCCATCCAGTGGGGGATACATCTCCATATAGACGACTATATGTCTTCATTTCTAATGCAATGAAATTCAGTCTGATGACCGGTTTAGGATTACCGAACGCAGCAATTGTAGTACTTAACAAGCATTTAATACAGAAGTATAGAAGGACTTTTTCATGGTATCTTTTATTTAGGCTTTTCTTTTCTTGTTTTCCTCCCTCTGAGAGAGATGCATATGGCAAAAGAGAAGAAGAAGAGAAAGATTGTTACGAATCGAATGTGCCGAATGGTGTGTGCACGTGATTGTGTTTTGACTGTGATTATTTTTAGCATGAGTTGGTGACGTAGTGACTGAGAAGTGTTCACGTTTGAGCGAATGATTCGATTGATTGTATATTTGTCGAGTGAAAGCTGTGTGCGACACTCGAGCGATTGAACCCCAGGGAGATGGGTGAGTGCTGATTTATCCGTATCATTCTACATTGTAAATATCGCGGATGTATGATGATTGATAGTGAAGGAACGGATGAGTGAGTTTGCGTTGTTTTCAGGGTTCTTTGGTATGGTACGAGTCCCAGAGACGCTAGCTGAGGCTCGGAGCTTTACTGGCGGGGGCCGATGTGGAGACTGTCGGCGGGGGCCGTTTGAGCGCTTGCAGCGAGATTGTCGGCGGGGGTCGCTTGAGCGTCTGTAGACTGACTGTCGGCGAGGGCCGCACGTTAGCACCCGTGAGCCCTGGTGTGGGACGGGGCAGTTGAGTTTGTGCCATATACACCCATTCATATATCTGTGCTGGTGTTTTTTCTTGTTTATTTTCATTGTACGGGCTAGGCTAACCCGAGGCCCAGTTAGCCGGTCCGAAACAAAGATCAACACTATACTGTCTAAATACTCATTCAGCTGTGCCTGACAGATGATGTAGGGGAACATTGAATCACTATTCATGCCTGTGTGTCTCTCTATAAATTAAAAAAGTTATTTAAAAAAAGGAGAAGCATAGACAACACAAACGACTCCACTAACATTCGCGTACCTGCGAAGAAGGGGCTGATCTTCCAGACTGTGATGGGGCCCTCTGAAGAGAACTGTCCCAAAGACAATTCCAAGAAGAACAGGGGCAAACCCGCGATGACCAACATGATGGCGTAGGGGATAAGGAAGGAAGCTGGAAAACAGAAGGTTTATTTGTTACCGCTTAGTTTGATCGCCATTACTGTGAGAGGATCTGAAATGCATCATTCGTGCCTTTCCAAACAGTGTCGACCCAAAGGCACGAGCTCACTTCCAGTTGTGGCAAGGTGAAGACAAATTACCTCCTTTTACTTGTGGTGGAAGCTCAAGCAATGAAAGTGAGCGATTTGCAGCAGCTCGACGCATACGAGTGACTTTCTTTTTAAATTTACACAGAGAGAAAAGTGGTCCATTCGCATCGGGAACGGGTCTATCTCCAGTGAACATTTCACAGTAGTGATATGTGTCGTTTTGATGACAAAATATGTTTTAGAACATACATTGGATTATTACGCAATTCTCTCTTACAGTCAGCCTGACAAATGAAATCTAAAACTATATGCATGCTATAGAAATTTCAGTTGGATCAGGGTAAATAAATGTGTTCAAAGAACTCGTATCACTTATTTCGTTGAAAGTATGCTTATATCTTTTCCATGAAGAAAATTGTGATGATTATAATGACGTTTTGTCAGCTTCGTGTTTAAACCACGTGCGAACCGACATTTTCTAGTATTTGCACGCACACTAGCAAACGCTGTTGAAGTATTCAGTTGTAAAAGTGTCATAAACGTGCAGGAAGGGTAAAACCAACCACACTTCTTGTATTGCAACAGATTTACAGTTTGAGTTGAGCGCAAGGGATTTATTTGCCACTTATAATAACACATTGGTGCATTGGCAAACACACCCAGGCCCAATATCCACGCACACATGCATGATAATTCTGTCCGTCCGCGCAAGTCTTTGTGTGCGTGATTGAGTGAGTGGACTGAGAGAGAGAGAGAGAGAGAGAGAGAGAGATTGAGTGTGTGCGCGCGCGTATGTGTGTTTATAGGTGTGTGTTCATGTATGTGTGTTTGTGTGTGTTTGTGTGTGTGCGTGCGTGCGTTTGTGTTTGTTTTTGTGTTTGTGAGCGTGTGCGCGCGCGCGCGCGCGTCTGTGTGTGACTCTCTTAAACATTGTTACTGTATGTCTGTACTTCAACATATCTGTGTCTGTCACATCATGAAAATACATATTCACACTTGCAAATATTACTCGCGAATAAATCACGCTCATCAAGAAATCTATAAGTTTCTGTGTGATTACTGCATCACTGAACAAGAAGGGCAAAGCCCATACGACTCACATGCTTGACCTTGACCTTTATATGACCTTGACCTTCAGGTGACCTTCAAGGTCAAGGTCAAACAACTAAACCTACCAATGACATCATACACGAAGAAATGCTTTACACATTTTCCCTACCAAAATACATGTGACCTTGACCCACCCAAGGTCAAGGTCATCCAATGTCATGCAACACAAAGCTGTTAATTCAAGACATAGGAAGCACAATGGTGCTTATTGGCACTTTCTACCATGAGATATAGTCACTTTTAGTGGTTCACTACCCCATTTTGGTCACATTTCATAAGGGTCAAAGTGACCTTGACCTTGATGATATGTGACCAAATGTGTCTCATGATGAAAGTATAACATGTGCCCCACATAATTATTAAGTTTGAAACAGTTATCTTCCATAGTTCAGGGTCAAGGTCACTTCAAAATATGTATACAATCCAACTTTGAAGAGCTACTGTGACCTTGACCTTGAAGCAAGGTCAACCAAACTGGTATCAAAAGATAGGGCTTGCTTTGACCTATATACCACTTGTAGCTAAGGTCGCCATTCTCAATAACCTGGGAGAAAATTGGGAAAATGTGAAAAATGACTGTTTTTGAGACCACATTTATGGCTCCTGTGACCTTGACCTTGAAGCAAGGTCAAGTCACTATGTATATTTTTTGAGGCCTTGTCATCATACACCATCATGCCACATTTGGTGTTGATAGACTTAATAGTCTCCGAGAAAAATCCAACGTTTAAGTTTTTTACGGACGCCCGCCCGCCCGCCCGGACGGACGGACGGACGACACGGCTCAGTACATAGACTCACTTTTGCTTCGCATGTGAGTCAAAAAATGTGAAATCCACTATGATTGTCATCTCTTGTGATTAGAATTTCCACCTGCACAGAATGGCTTCAGAGGCTTCTCAATAGCTTCACATATATTGATATGTAATACGCTTTTATCCTCTCTCAATCAAGCTCTACAATGCTCACGTGCATAGTACAAAGCAGATATTCAAATGTAAGAATCCTGATCCTCCTACATAGAAATCGGGATAAGGATTTGATACACCTTCACAAACTGTACACCTAACTATTGGGAGTACGTTTTTGGTTTTAACATTAGGTATGTTACCTCAAATAAATGATCTACACAATACTCGCTGGCATGATACATACAAAAATAGCCATTGTTATTAGGAGGACCGTGCATAGACTCACCTCCCCCATTGATGTAGGCCAGGTAGGGGAACCGCCAGATGTTGCCCAGACCTACAGCGTAGCCCACTAAGGACAGGACGAACTCGAGCTGACTTCCCCACTTGCCACGATCTATCTGCAAACCGACAAGAGAAATCTCAAATTACGACGATGACAGCGATGAAACAACGACGACGAAGAACATTAAAATGAGGAGGACATCGGTAACAACATTTGGAACGTTGACACAGAGGAAACAACAATGATAAAGGATATGAAAACGGCAGGGCTTAACTCAATAACGATGATAGTCTTTTCGTCAGATGCATGAATTTAACGTGGCTTTGGGATGATTATAGTTGGGTCGTGACCCTACTTTGTGTCTAACAGGTTAACGTCATACCTCTCTCTCTTTCTCTCTCTCTCTCTCTCTCTCTCTCTCTCTCTCTCTCTCTCTCTCTCTCACACACACACACACACACACACACTCTCTCTCTCTCACTCTCTCTCTCTCTCTCTCTCTCTCTCTCTCTCTCTCTCTCTCTCTCTCTCTCTCTCACACACACACACACACACCACACACCAAACACACACACACACACACACACACACACACACACACACACTACACAGGCACGCGCACACACACACACACACTTAATACACACACTTACACACACTTCACACTTACACACACACACACACACACTACACATGCACACACACACACACACACACACACACACACACACACACACACACACAAACCTTAGCACACCAAACACACAGACTTGCAAGCTAGGAAGGCACACATACAGTAAGATTGATACTAGTTCAGTGTCCAAAAGTTTCGTTTGTTGTCTGCAATTTCTCATTCAAAACGTTGATTTATCACGTTCCTTCTCAAGCCCTCATTCTCTTTCCTCATGACAAACAACAACAAGCATGCCCCAATTTCTCATTGCCTCTGCTTACGCATCGCAATACACTCCGACGCTCTCACGCACGCACAAAATACTCCCTCACAAAATACAGTCGACTTATTTGGGGGTGACTTAAACTGAAGTTCTTAGTCAAACACCATCTAGGAAATAGTCTGAATGTGGGAAAATCCTCACTTATTCATCCGCGGTACGACCTTGGCCTAATTTCTTTCACCCAGCCTGTTTTGTAAAGGCGGACGTTGACAGTCCCTGGCTCCACCCTGTGGGGCTGTTTTTCTGACCGTGATAAAGGGCCTACTTGATTTTGAGTCACCTGGACATGCTCTCATAAAGCCAGTGTGCCCCTCATCTTCTCTCTGTAGGACGGACTCTCCCCCTCAGCACGCCCCCGGCAATTACTTGAGAATGTTCCATTCTTGTCCCTGTTCCAGCCCCACCCTATACTCATCTCACTCTAGCTTACCTTGGCCAACCTCTCCCCAGTCCCCCAACTAATAACGGTGTAGCACAGGGCCCATTAAATTGGGTCTTTGTGGTCCCAACATATTTTATGTATTGGATTCTCACATTGCCAGTTTTGTTAGCAACTCAACTTTCAGTCATGCACCTCAGCCAGCTTTGGTATGAACCTCGTTCTAGTTCAGTGGTCTCGCACGATCCAGCATCCTGATTGTGTCCGACACAGAACAGCATTTCACCAAATGAGGTATAGCCACAGAAAAAGTATATCCCATGGGCGAATTTGTGGAAGAGCACATGACAAAATCAAAAACAAAATATAATTGAAAAACGGACGAAATGAGAAACGAAAGAACAGCAAGTTTCCGGATAAAAGAAAGTTCGGAATGGAGCAAGTTTCATAGGATCAAATGATTTTGTCAGTCTTGAAAATTGTCTTTTCTTTCACCTAAACAAAGATTCCTTCAGTATGCTCATCCACTTTGATCTCTTTAAGAAGAAGGGATATTCGATAAACCTCTTCATATGTCGAAACTGATCTATGTGCTGCCAGGACTGATCCAGTCGCGGTGACCCAGGGTGGTCCCATGGGGCTAATGTGCCGCCCTGGAGTACGGCCGCTGGGTCAGGCTAATTTACCCGAGACACACTACTGTAATTGGCAGTTTGCTTGCACGGCACACAAGCATTCACGGTGTGCCTGCTGTGTTTCCCAGCTGCCGTGTGATCTCCTCTATTGCTCGGGGACAGAGCAGGCGAGGAATGTAAACGATGCTTGATCCTTACTTGCGATGACAACAGTTTGGGGCAGTTCCACCCATACTTTTTTATTATCTAAACAAGGTTTCTCAATCTGAGCCTTACGTTTGTGCCTGCTAAACGAACCAAAGCCTCGACTTAACACTGCAAAACGATGTAAGCATATATATACAGTATATGTATTCCAAACTCAACACCAGATCAAAATGTGCCGGTCTCTGTGTTGCTGTCGGCTAGAGTAATTTAGTTGTGTCGAATTGATTAGAATATTTGAAGCACACCTCATCACCTCAATCTACTTTGCCCATCTTATAGAAGTTTTTATTGTTGCTTTCATACCCTTCTTGTAGCAATATTTATTTTTACATAAAAAGAACCATAACACTTGCACTTCAAAAAGATTGTATTTTCTCCACGAAAGCTGCCTTACCCTTCGTCACCACACGAAATCTTCCCTAATTCACTGCACAGCCACGTGACCGTCCTGTGCTATGCTTTTTTGGCAGCAGTCCTGTATAATTCAACTCAAGAATATATGTTCCTGTGCACGCACGCACACAGTGGTTTTGAAATATTCATAAAGCCGAAAGACCCTGAGTCATTCTGTCCTCACGTCAAAGCATATATTATCTTCATGCATATATTCACATGTATCTGGTTAATGCTTGCAATCTCAGCAACGAATGTCAAGAAGTCGTCGCAGTCTGTTTGAATGGAATCTGAAGATCTCCTGTGTGCTACTCTACTCAAATACGTTCCAGTTCAGCAGTTTTTTCAACGTTTCAGCCTGAGATATGACGAAACAGTGCACATGCAGAGCAAGGTCCTCTGACCAACACTTCCACTTGACATGTGTGTATGCTGTCGAGGTCAAACAACGTGCGTGTCAATTGCTTGTCAAAATCTATATAGTGCCATGTTTAGGTTTAGATCATATCGGGTTTTATCTGTTAGTTCATTCAGGCTTATGAGAGAGAAATCTAGGTTATTCAACGAGAGGGGTTTCCCCTCAGAGCCTTCAATTCTTTGTCTGTCGGTCACATACATTTTTTGGGGTCCTGCTTGTCGCTCACCACGCCATGTCACGACAAGCACACGCATCATTTGTAGGGAGCTGTTGCTGCCGAACTCATGCCCAGTAACAAGCATTTCCACTGCAGAGCATTTTTCCTGTCTGATCTGAACCCTGACCCTGTGCGCAGCGTGTAAAGCTTGTTGCAGCCTATGTGGATTACGACAGAGCAGGACGTTCATTTTTGACGCTGATATACATCTTCTCTTCAAACCACAGCAGCAGTATACAACACATACTCACATGCCACTCAAGTACCTTCACAAACACTCTCTCTCTCTCTCTCTCTCTCTCTCTCTCTCTCTCTCTCTCTCTCTCTCTCTCTCTCTCTCACACACACACACACACACACATGAACAAAAACACACACACATGAACAAACACGCAGACACATACTCACACTCACATACATAGACACACACAGAGAAAGAGAGATGAACACGCATATCGCACATACACACGCGTGTAATCACACACACACACACACACACACACACACACACGCGTGTATTAATAAATACACAGACGTGTATTCACACACATACACAGACACACACACACACACACACACACACACACACACACACACACACACACACACACACACAGGTTGCTCGTTTGTCGTCAGTTGCAATAATCGCGCATGGCACTGCATGCACTATTTACGACTTCCCCCTGACCAGGTAGCCCTAATCCACGCAGAGAGGTTCCCCTCATGCAATAAACAACAGCTTCGCACACGTCCTTGGTCCACTCGATACTAATCTCTGCTAATCCATCTGCAGTATGGAAACCATTGCATGTATGGAATTCTTCGCTTGGCACGAGGTAGGTAACTGTTTCAGTGCCCGATGGGTACCAACACACCGTGCCTCTGCTCTCACGATCGTTTTGCAAGTGGCACCAACCTCGTTTGTAAAGAATCAATGTTGTGATGCTAGCTTTGGTTCCAGAACTTAAGACGACAACGGTCTCTTTACTAACCAATGACGTGGAGAACAGGCTCCCTTCGGACGTAATGAAAAGACGAGACGTGAGCGCCACCTTAGTACGGTAAAGAGTGTGATGCAACGTACGTTTGCTGTTCTTCGAGACCGAAACGCTAACAAACACAAGGTAGGTATGCAAGCCTTGCTCCCATCTATTAAAAAAACAAACAGAAGTTGGTATATTTACAAATACAACAAAACGCACTAGCCAATGAGAAAATGAGCAATTGCCGTAGATCATATGTTTGAGAACTACACACGGCTGGAGTCCCTCGACGCCCCCCTCATTAACTGCAATCCCTGGCTGCGGAGCTTTCGGGACAAAAATATCTAGCCAACGAGAACATAAGCGTTTGAACAATCGGAGAGAAAGCAACGACACAAAAAGTTGTAGGACAACAGTAGTGGTGCCCACAAACATTTTTCCTTCTTGCCGCTGAAGAGACACCAGTCTGGGATGAAATTCAAACGACTGCTCCGTATACATCGACACCGAGAATATGAGAACATCTGAGTCAAGGACGAAACGAGGGGGGACAGAGTGATGTCCGGGTCATGGAAAACTATGCCCAAGGCCTCTGAATAGAAACTCTCTGGTCTAATATACCGGTTTAGCTGCCGACTGCATAACAGTGAATGTAAATAACACTGGTTGAAGCGGGATGAATTCGGTTTGAGGCAGCGAAACCTAGGCTGTTGCAGACTGATTACCAGTTCTAGAAAGTATAAACGAGTTGCAGACTGTATAGACAGGTATGTCCCTAAAAATGTCCTGCATGTTTCCAGAACTCACCGTGCAGTTACATATGCTTATGCTCGAATTTACCTACATCATGTACATGAAAACTCAGATTATAAGCTGAACTGTATTGAAACCCGTCACGAGTACGAAAGTCACAACGATTCAGTTTGTAAAGAGCAGCAGTATGTACCACGAACAAACCCTTCTCACCAAACAGTCGCACACCGCAATTACGGGTACTATCCTGTTTTATATACACACACGGACGAACATACACACACACACACACTCACACGCGCGCGCGCACACACACACGCGCACACACACACGCGCAAACACACATACACGCGCGCGCACACACATAAAC
>JAWQFJ010003012.1:158811-171311 GCA_034096865.1 Theodoxus fluviatilis
ATGTGGGAAAATCCTCACTTATTCATCCGCGGTACGACCTTGGCCTAATTTCTTTCACCCAGCTTGTTTTGTAAAGGCGGACGTTGACAGTCCCTGACTCCACCCTGTGGGGCTGTTTTTCTGACCGTGATAAAGGGCCTTCTCGATTTTGAGTCACCTGGACATGCTCCGATAAAGCCAGTGTGCCCCTCATCTTCTCTCTGTAGGATGGACTCTCCCCCTCAGCACGCCCCCGGCAATTACTTGAGAATGTTCCATTCTTGTCCCTGTTCCAGCCCCACCCTATACTCATCTCACTCTAGCTTACCTTGGCCAACCTCTCCCCAGTCCCCCAACTAATAACGGTGTAGCACAGGGCCCATTAAATTGGGTCTTTGTGGTCCCAACATATTTTATGTATTGGATTCTCACATTGCCAGTTTTGTTAGCAACTCAACTTTCAGTCATGCACCTCAGCCAGCTTTGGTATGAACCTCGTTCTAGTTCAGTGGTCTCGCACGATCCAGCATCCTGATTGTGTCCGACACAGAACAGCATTTCACCAAATGAGGTATAGCCACAGGAAAAGTATATCCAATGGGCGAATTTGTGGAAGAGCCAAGTACTCCTTCTAGTCCTTGGGAAGAGCACATGCCAAAATCAAAAACAAAATATATTTGAAAAACGAACAAAATGAGAAACGAAAGAACAGCAAGTTTCCGGATAAGATGAAAAAAGTTCGGAATGGAGCAAGTTTCATAGGATCAAAGGATTTTGTCAGTCTTGAAAAGTGTCTTTTCTTTCACCTAAACAAAGTTTCCTTCAGTATGCTCATCCAGTTTGATCTCTTTAAGAAGAAGGGATATTCGATAAACCTCTCCTTATGTCGAAACTGATCTTTGTGCTGTCAGGACTGATCCAGTCGCGGTGACCCAGGGTGGTCCCATGGGGCTAATGTGCCGCCCTGGAGTACGGCCGCTGGGTCAGGCTAATTTACCCGAGACGTACTACTGTAATTGGCAGTTTGCTTGCACGGCACACAAGCATTCACGGTGTGCCTGCTGTGTTTCCCAGCTGCCGTGTGATCTCCTCTATTGACCCGGGACAGAGCAGGCGAGGGATGTAAGCGATGCTTGATCCTTACTTTCGATGACAACAGTTTGGTGCGGTTCCACCCATACTTTTTATTATCTAAACAAGGTTTCTCAATCTGAGCCTTACGTTTGTGTCTGCTAAATGAACCAAAGCCTCGACTTAACACTGTAAAGCGGTGTAAGCATATATACAGTATATGTATTCCAAACTCATCACAAGTTCAAAATGTGCCGGTCTCTGTGTTGCTGTCGGCTAGAGTAGTTTAGTTGTGTCGAATTGATTAGAATATTTGAAGCACACCTCATCACTTGAATCTACTTTGCCCATCTTATAGAAGTTTTTATTGTTGCTTTCACACCCTTCTTGTAGCAATATTAATTTTTGCATAAAAAGAACCATAACACTTGCACTTCAAAAAGATTGTATTTTCTCCACGAAAGCTGCCTTACCCTTCGTCACCACACGAAATCTTCCCTAATTCACTGAACAGCCACGTGACCGTCCTGTGCTATGCTTTTTTGGCAGCAGTCCTGTATAATTCAACTCAAGAATATATGTTCCTGTGCACGCACGCACACAGTGGTTTTGAAATATTCATAAAGCCGAAAGACCCTGAGTCATTCTGTCCTCACGTCAAAGCATATATTATCTTCATGCATATATTCACATGTATCTGGTTAATGCTTGCAATCTCAGCAACGAATGTCAAGAAGTCGTCGCAGTCTGTTTGAATGGAATCTGAAGATCTCCTGTGTGCTACTCTACTCAAATACGTTCCAGTTCAGCAGTTTTTTCAACGTTTCAGCCTGATATATGACGAAACAGTGCACATGCAGAGCCGAAGTCAAGGTCCTCTGACAAACACTTCCACTTGACATGTGTGTATGCTGTCGAGATCAAACAACGTGCGTATCAATTGCTTGTCAAAATCTATATAGTGCCATGTTTAGGTTTAGAACATATCGGGTTTTATCTATTAGTTGATTCAGGCGTATGAGAGAGAAATCTAGGTTATTCAACGAGAGGGTTTTCCCCTCAGAGCCTTCAATTCTATGTCTGTCGGTCACATATATTTTTTTGTCCTGCTTGCAGCTCACCACGCCATGTCACGACATGCACACGCATCATTTGCAGGGAGCTGTTGCTGCCGAACTCATGCCCAGTAACAAGCATTCCCACTGGAGAGCATTTTTCCTGTCTGATCTGCACCCTGACCCTGACCCTGTGCGCAGCGTGTAAAGCTTGTTGCAGCCTATGTGGACTACAACAGAGCAGGACGTTCATTTTTGACGCTCATACACATCTTCTCTTCAAACCACAGCAGCAGTATACAACACATACTCACATGCCACTCAAGTACCTTCACACACACTCTCTCTCTCTCTCTCTCTCTCTCTCTCTCTCTCTCTCTCTCTCTCTCTCTCTCTCTCTCTCTCTCTCTCTCTCACACACACACACACACACATGAACAAAAACACACACACATGAACAAACACGCAGACACATACTCACACTCACATACATAGACACACACAGAAAAAGAGAGATGAACACGCATATCGCACATACACACGCGTGTAATCACACACACACACACACACACACACACACACACACGCGCGTGTATTAATAAATACACAGACGTGTATTCACACACATACACAGACACACACACACACACACACACACACACACACACACACACACACACACACACACACACAGGTTGCTCGTTTGTCGTCAGTTGCATTAATCGCGCATGGCACTGCATGCACTATTTACGACTTCCCCCTGACCAGGTAGCCCTAATCCACGCAGAGAGGTTCCCCTCATGCAATAAACAACAGCTTCGCACACGTCCTTGGCCCACTCGATACTAATCTCTGCTAATCCATCTGCAGTATGGAAACCATTGCATGTATGGAATTCTTCGCTTGGCACGAGGTAGGTAACTGTTTCAGTGCCCGATGGGTACCAACACACCGTGCCTCTGCTCTCACGATCGTTTTGCAAGTGGCACCAACCTCGTTTGTAAAGAATCAATGTTGTGATGCTAGCTTTGGTTCCAGAACTTAAGACGACAACGGTCTCTTTACTAACCAATGACGTGGAGAACAGGCTCCCTTCGGACGTAATGAAAAGACGAGACGTGAGCGCCACCTTAGTACGGTAAAGAGTGTGATGCAACGTACGTTTGCTGTTCTTCGAGACCGAAACGCTAACAAACACAAGGTAGGTATGCAAGCCTTGCTCCCATCTATTAAAAAAACAAACAGAAGTTGGTATATTTACAAATACAACAAAACGCACTAGCCAATGAGAAAATGAGCAATTGCCGTAGATCATATGTTTGAGAACTACACACGGCTGGAGTCCCTCGACGCCCCCCTCATTAACTGCAATCCCTGGCTGCGGAGCTTTCGGGACAAAAATATCTAGCCAACGAGAACATAAGCGTTTGAACAATCGGAGAGAAAGCAACGACACAAAAAGTTGTAGGACAACAGTAGTGGTGCCCACAAACATTTTTCCTTCTTGCCGCTGAAGAGACACCAGTCTGGGATGAAATTCAAACGACTGCTCCGTATACATCGACACCGAGAATATGAGAACATCTGAGTCAAGGACGAAACGAGGGGGACAGAGTGATGTCCGGGTCATGGAAAACTATGCCCAAGGCCTCTGAATAGAAACTCTCTGGTCTAATATACCGGTTTAGCTGCCGACTGCATAACAGTGAATGTAAATAACACTGGTTGAAGCGGGATGAATTCGGTTTGAGGCAGCGAAACCTAGGCTGTTGCAGACTGATTACCAGTTCTAGAAAGTATAAACGAGTTGCAGACTGTATAGACAGGTATGTCCCTAAAAATGTCCTGCATGTTTCCAGAACTCACCGTGCAGTTACATATGCTTATGCTCGAATTTACCTACATCATGTACATGAAAACTCAGATTATAAGCTGAACTGTATTGAAACCCGTCACGAGTACGAAAGTCACAACGATTCAGTTTGTAAAGAGCAGCAGTATGTACCACGAACAAACCCTTCTCACCAAACAGTCGCACACCGCAATTACGGGTACTATCCTGTTTTATATACACACACGGACGAACATACACACACACACACACTCACACGCGCGCGCGCACACACACACGCGCACACACACACGCGCAAACACACATACACGCGCGCGCACACACATAAACATACACGCACACGGAAGCGCACGTTCGCACGCGCACACACACACACACGCACGCACGCATGCTCGCGCACAGTCAGACGCGCAGACTAAACACACAAAGACAGATGATATATACGGCAAAGAGAAATAGGTTCACGTGAACCGATAACAGAGAATCAAAGTCGACAGATTAAAGGTAAACATACTGATGTCTACCATGCAATTATCAAGCTTTGCCGGCAGGAATACAGACATACCAGAAAAGTGTGGTCTAGACAGGCTATTAGATCTGATGACAAGATAGGATGGCGAACAGCTAGAAGACGGGGATGTCCAGACCCACATATATTCAGGCAGACAGGTAGATAGGATGGCACGTAGACAAGAAGTTTACCTGGCAGTCATGTAAAATGTACAAACTAGCAGGCAGGCAGAGTGGAGGGTATAAGCATATCAGCATAGAGAAAGAGGACAAAATTATCTGAGAGGAAGCAAGGTTTTCTGGACCGTTTTCAGCCTGGACAAAGGGTTCTCCTTTTTTGCCTGCGTTTTATTTTTATATTTAAAAGCTACCTGATCTGCTTATTTCATTGTTGCGTACCTGAAGAGACAGCCTATCAAAATAAGTCGGACTGAAAGTTAAGGTAGACAACTGTTAAAGACACAACGACGTTTCTCTCGCTGCGAGTAACATCACAGCCTCCAGGCAAACCGCTATACTTTCCTTCCTTGTCTCACCCTCTCCATGCCCAAGTGCTCTGTGGTAAACGAAAAACAGAATGAAGTTTGAGTAACAAGAAACTTGCGATTTTCCCAGCACGCATTGCTTGAAGATATTCAAAGCCCTAAAAGAACTTGAGTTATTCGCGGTAGTATTCCTGCTTACTATGTCGCGGTCGGAATGCTTTCAAAGTCAACGCAAATGTTCACAAGGATACGGTGGGGGTATAATTGTTTTCATGCCAATCCTGTTTTATGACGCAGAAACTTTCACTCCACAATCATTCAAACTATGGCGGACATTGCACCGGAAGCAGAAAAGGTGGGAAAATGGGTTATCACCCACTTTCCCCATGACAGTGTTGCGAAATACCGCACGTGCCGTCTGGATCCGGATCCGGCAAAGAAACAGGTTGGTCATGTTTGGGTTGGTCATCGTGTCAAAATTCCAAATGAATGAATGAATGAATGAATGAATGAATGAATGAATGAATGAATGAATGAATGGACGAATGAATTGATGAATGAATGGGGCGATACCACCAGTCAGCCTTGGCTTGCTGTGTAAAACCATTTATAACAAATTCCTAGAGCTGGTTACAGCACATGTTTAAGACCTAACTTAATAGCCCGACTGTCAGACGGGAGAACCGGCGTGCGGAGTTCTCGCCGACACTGCGTTCGTTCTCAATAGAGCGCGCCGTCTGACTCCAAACGCCGGTTCGCCCGTCTGACAGTCGGGCTATTAAGTTTTAAGGCCTAACTTGCTTGTCGTTTGGATGGTGTCGGCGAAATGTGTGTCGAGGCCTCGAACGCGTCCCGCGTGTCGATGAGTTGACCTGCATTTCCAGGTGTAAAATGTGAGCGCTTTCACAACCTAATGATGCAATCAACATACAGCTGTGATAAATTAATGCTGTTCACGGCTTATATTTTCTTTGGATGGATTTAGAGTATCAACAGATACAGCGTTTTCTGTGCGAACCGTAGAATACATCCGCCATTTTAATTGTAGAAACAGTCGCGAGAAGCCAACAAAACCTCCGAAGAAGAAGAAGATTCGGTTTCTCAGCCAATGAGGAGCGAGCTCCCATAACATGTGCTGCAAGCAATTTTTTGTCCGACACCTTCTCGCCGACAGAGAGCGAGCTATCTGTCGGGGCATTCGGCGCGCAAGGAGCACGGGCAGTTGAGGGCGAGCCCAGTTCTCGCCGCACGAGTGGCACGGGCGACAGCTGCACGGGCCTGTCGCCGTGCAACCGTTCGGGCTATTAAGGCAGGGCTAAGAGCGAGTCTTGCTTTCCTTAGTTATTCTTCTTTACAAATGGCGTAGGGAGAAACGGAGTGTATATTCTCCTCCCCCCCCCCCCCCACCCCCCACCCCCCAAACCCAGCGGGTTTGAGACTTCCCAGGAGCGTAGACAGTCTGCTTTTACTCTAGTGCAAACATGACAGAGCGCGCGCGCGAGCAAACACAGAGATGCGGAGACACCCTCACGTGCAGTCACAAACATGCATGAAACATGCGTCCGTCGAGGGGTGGGGTGAGGGGTGGGGGTGAGGGTGGGCAGTATAACTGTGGAGGCTAGATGTTGAGAAACCCAGAGGGATAAGTCTCGCATTCAAGGCAGACAGACAGACAGACGGACGGACGGACACACACACACATGCACACACGCACGCACGCACGCACTGACAAAAACGCACACACACACGCACACACTGTCACCAACAATCACTGACATACACTTACTCACACACACACACACACACACACACACACACACACACACACACACACACGCACACACGCACACACACACACACACACTCAGTCACCAACAATCACACACACACACACACACACACACACACACACACACACACACGCACGCACGCACGCACACACACACACACACACACACACACACACACACACACAGGCAAGACGGCCGACTGATTCTAAGGGCACACACGCAACATACACGATGAGGCAGACACGCACATGTTCTCTCTCGCCTCGAGGTGGGAAGTGGGGGAGTGAAGCGTCTGTGTCAGACGAAGAGAACGAGCGTCCATGCCAGGCATGCTTTTGTGGGCAAACAGCGTCGCTGATACAAGATCGAATATGTAAGGAGTGTTGCAAGTCATCGGCCTATCAGATACTCCCACGATAGAAGCTGCTACGTAAGATTACACCCTCGTGGTAACACCAACGTCTTGTGGCCTACGAAAACGCGGATTTCGGCGAGACTTGTGCACTGCATAACACCTCATAATTATCTACACGGAAGTAAAGCCAGACAGCGAGCACAAAAAAAAAAAAAACATGCTGAGTGAACGAAGAAGAATACGGAGGGGATGACTTGGGTGAAGAATGGGGTGGGGATGGGGGTGGGGGTGGGGAATGTGCAAAACAGAGGGACGAGGGTTGAGGATGTGCCGCTGTAGAAAAAACCTCGAGTCGAGTCAGGCCATCAAAACGTACACAAACACTAGAGGTGACTGCGTAAGTGCGATAAAATCGCGGAGCAACTTCGAGCAGTTTGTGATTATTTTCTTCATTACATCATTAGAGTTCCTGTCGTGTTATGAAATAACCAGCTAAACACGGATAACAGAACAGCTTATACCTGTATGCGCCTACGACTTGTACTTAAAAACAACCATGCTGAGAACATTTCAACGGCATCCAAGGGAGATAATTTCTTCCCATGAAGAGCTCGTATAAGCCGGTCCAAAGTATATCGTCTTTTTCATTCTTTTGGAAACAAATTGTCAAAGTTCGGAAGGAAAAGAAAATTCAAGTCAGATACGTTGCAAAAACACATTAAAGGTGTAAAGAACATTAGGCTGTTGTATCGATTTTCATGAACAGTCTTAAGAGGAAAGATGTTTAGGATCTGAATTAGAACAACGCATTGGAGAAACACACACACTGCCGATGAAGTGTATACCTGAAACCTTTCCGTGACCAGCACCTATTCCGAAAGCCAACAACAACACACAGCACAGCACAACAACAACACACAGCACCGCGGAACAACACACAGCACAGCACAACAACAACACACAGCACAGCGCAACAACACACAGCACAGCGCAACAACACACAGCACAGCGCAACAACACACAGCACAGCGCAACAACATACAGCACAGCGCAACAACACAGCACAGCGCAACAACACACAGCACAGCGCAACAACACAAAGCACAGCGCTGGCTTGGGGCGTCAGACAGACCTTGACAGTGACGTGGGCCACAAGAGCTGACGCCCAGCAACACTGGTCGTGTTTGCCCAGCAGAGTTCCTTCTCTCCTTTTTATCGCCATCCCGACATTTCTCTCTGACTGTCTCTCTCTCTGTCTGTCTCTCTCTCTGTCTATCTCTCTCTCTGTCTGTCTGTCTCTCTCTCTCTGTCTGTCTGTCTGTCTGTCTGTCTCTCTCCCTCTCTGACTGATAGAGAGAGAGAGAGAGAGAGAGAGAGAGAGAGAGAGAGAGAGAGAGAGACAGACAGAGAGAGAGACAGACAGAGAGACAGACAGAGAGAAAGAGAGAGAGAGAGAGACAGAGAGAGAAAGAGAGAACAAGAAAAAGAGAAAAAAAGGGAGACAGAGAGACAGAGAGACAGAGAGGGAAGGTAGGGGGGGGGGGGGGGGGGGGGGCAAGGACGGGATTTAAGAGGGTGAAACAAGAGAGCAGGAGGTTGGGACAGGTCGGGGGTCGAGCACAATGTAAAAAGAGAGCACATAACATGACTAGGAGGCCTCTAAACGCTGCCAATGAATATTGCCATGCCAACATGTGGCACAGCCACCGCTGTTCGCCGGAAAATAGTTCGACGTTGTCAAATGTAGTTGGACTCGTTCCATGACATGAGTGAATCACAATTCTGCCGGATGAAAATGTTGTAGTACAGAAGGAAAATGACATAAATGTGTACGTACATCTTCTTCTCCCATGGCTGAAGAAACGGGAAAACTCCTGCGGACGAGTGACTGTTTGTAGATGAAGGGAGAGAATGAGTTCCGAAACTGGTGAACACTGCTGGAGCCAGTCCCCGCCACGCATGCAAGTCTAGCACTAGGAACTATGAAAAGGCTACACAGCCTACCTCATATAATTTTTCAAGTTCAAGTTATAACCTCCCGTTGATCCTCTGCACTGAGCTACACTGGCTCTGCTCTGTATTTACCCACCCCTCTACCCCTTCCCTCCTACCCGACCCGCTCTGCGCCAAAGCAGGGGGCTGGCTTGGTAACCTGGTAAATTTCCACCTTCCCTCCTACCCGACCCGCTCTGCGCCAAAGCAGGGGGCTGGCTTGGTAGCCTGGTAAATTTCCACCGCTGTGGAAATTTACCAGGCTACCAAGCCAGCCCCCTGCTTTGGCGCAGAGCGGGTCGGGTAGGAGGGAAGGGGTAGAGGGGTGGGTAAATACAGAGCAGAGCCAGTGTAGCTCCGCTGTGGAAATTTACCAGGCTACCAAGCCAGCCCCCTGCTTTGGCGCAGAGCGGGTCGGGTAGGAGGGAAGGGGTAGAGGGGTGGGTAAATACAGAGCAGAGCCAGTGTAGCTCCGCTGTGGAAATTTACCAGGCTACCAAGCCAGCCCCCTGCTTTGGCGCAGAGCGGGTCGGGTAGGAGGGAAGGGGTAGAGGGGTGGGTAAATACAGAGCAGAGCCAGTGTAGCTCAGTGCAGAGGATCAACGGGAGGTTATAACTTGAACTTGAAAAATTATATGAGGTAGGCTGTGTAGCCTTTTCATAGTTCCTAGTGCTAGACTTGCATGCGTGGCGGCTATTATGCAGTCTAGGTGCAGCAGGTTGGGCTATACATAGTAGGGCTGTCTTTCCAGAAGTAGTCTAACCTAGCCTTGAAGTTGTCGACAGTGTTCGCAGATACGGCGTCTTCAGGAAGACTGTTCCAGGTGTTGACGACTCTCTGAGAGAAGTAGTTGACTCTCACGTTTAGTCTGCAGTGGTCTTTGGGGAGTTTGAGAGAGTGGCCTCTGGTTTCTCTGCTGTTGGTTGGCTCAAAGCGAGGTCTGTCTGCATCATACAGCCCATGCATGTACTTGAATACGTCTATCATATCTCCTCTTAGACGTCGGTGCTCCAGACTGGGAAGTTTGAGGCCCTTCAATCTCTCACTGTAGGACTTGTTTTTCAGACCTGGGATCAGCTTGGTCGCTCTGTGTTGTACGGCCTCTACTTCTGCACACAGCGTCTTGTGCTGTGGTTGCCACACTGAGTGGCCATATTCGAGTTTGGGTCAGACTAGGCCCTTGTACAGTTGGATGAACAGATCCTCCGTCAGATAGTCAAACGTTCTTCTGATGAAACCCACTACTTTGTTGGCCTTTGCTGTGGCTATTCCGACATGCGTTTTGATACGTTCTCGCAAATGCATGGCATTTTGTTGCATGTGGGTCGGTGAAGTGTCACAACTTTGAACCTCTTGCATCTAGTAAACGAAAGGCACAAGTGTTATGCAGATTGTTGTCAGTTGGAGTGAGCAAGCCACTTGAACCTTCCAGGAGTGGACGAGGTCTGTGGCCTCTTTCCGTTCACTGAAGCTTTCCACCCAGGAATGTTTTGATCGCGTCACGAACCGGATTTGACCGGAAAGAGCGGGTCGCAAGTCCAGTTGACGTCATTGTCTGAATGCAGAATCGCAAGGACAAGCTCTCTCACGGACGTCAGTGGTAGTCTTGATGTGTAGTTTGACCTGACCTTGCCCTACTTCCCCTGACCTTGCCTTCTGACTTGACCTGGTCAGCAAAGGAGAGAAAGCAGGCACGACTGACTTTGAGATTGGCTGCTAATGCGACCACAATTTCTGAGTGCAAGGAGACATTTAATTCCCACCTCTATCCTCTTCTCTCTTTTTTACCTCCGTTGTTTGTATATTTTATATTTCCATTGTTATTTTCTCTTAATTCTTTTCTTACAGACAGTTGGTATTCGTCTCTCCTTTTTCTACTGTTTTACCTGATTAGGGAAACGTTTGCTTGTCAATTTGTGTTTCTCTCTGAATGCAACACGCGGCCTCCCATCCCTTGGAGCACGGGTCGCGATCAGGAAATCCAAACTCTGTGTGGTTAATTAAAACATGAAAGGTGAGCATTACCTACTAGCTTTTAACAACAAAAGTTTTCAGAATGTTTGTTCTTGGAAGAATGCATTAACACTTTCTAAAGCATGTATTTTATTTGGGATTTTCCCAAGACTTAACCACATATATTATTACTCAACAGGCGTTGTATTTATAATCACCGTATTAATTTTGGTCTCACAATAAGTCAGTGCAATTAAAGTTACACGTATCATTTACAACTGCAAGAACAAAAAACACCCATTGATTCAAATTTGAATCCTTTAAAAAAGTTAATTTGACTATTTGGTTTGGCACTAGCGTGAGCAATGTGATATTAGCTCCACCGCCAGGATCATCCGAACAAGGGTTACCAGAAACATGCCAATGCATGGACACTGGATCTCGGTTTCCTCATTTCTTCTGCATGTCTTTCTGTTCTCTGTATCAGTCTCGACTGATGATGTCGTCATTTTCCTTTTTCAGCTTTTCCACAAATAAACGGTGTGGTGGAAAATCTCACAAAAATGGAGTGAGCCTAACCCCCCCCCCCCCCCCCCATTACTTAGTCTCATGGTCCCTTAAACACATATAAGACATGTAAGAACCGACTCACAAAAGTATCGTAGACAAGTTTTGAAACACCGCTATCCAAAATGTTATGCTGTCTACATTCACGTCAAAGCAGCTCAGTGACATCTCCATCGTCATCATTTTCCTTATGCATATTCAGATCACACATACCTAAACGCCGCAGCAGTTTGCCCCAGGTTTATCAGTTGATACACATTTAAAAAACAGGTCTCATTCTAAACCACGTACTGACGGGTCAATCATGGGGTATTGTTCTTTCACCTTCCAGATCCTCGTCGTGTTCCGAAAACCTCAAACTTCCCAACAGTTTTTGTCTCGCCATGCACAGATGGCAGCCTCGCATTTAGAAGATGGGTCGAGGGACTCCGACCTACGTAGGCAGCGGTTCCTAATTCTCCACTTTGGGTAGATTATGGTGACCGTGAACATCCCGATTTTAAAGCAGGCACCTTAACACATATGCAGAGCACGGCTTCGTGCCGTCTGTTGCACTCCAATTTGAACACTACGCCCTCTCGTGTTGAGCGGTAAGTAAAAAAAATAAAAGCAAATGAAGACCAGACTGTGAAGATGGGGGTTTGGAAAGGATGTTCTATATTCCGCACGACCAGATCACACGTGATACGTGAATGACACTTAAAGGTACCGTTGCTCCCCCAAAATATCAATGAAAATGTAAAACCCATATCGTATCAATGTGGTATTATGTCGAAGACATGACGTCGATGTCTGAATTTTTTTCTTTGCTGTCAATGACCTTCCAAGAGAGTGGGTGTTCGCTTTCACAGGTGAGGCAACAAAGATAGCTTAGATGTGTTGAAATCATT
>JAWQFJ010003013.1:2535-40035 GCA_034096865.1 Theodoxus fluviatilis
TAACTCATTCAAGGCGCAGAATTTCTAGTGCGTCTGTCCCCTGGAATCGCAGGAAAATGGACCAAGTTTGAAAAATCGTAGTAAAATAAATACTGTAGCTACAAAGCTAAACGTGGTATGGCTAGAAAGGTCTTTATTTGCCAAAACTAGCCAAATGCTGCACTTTGTCAAGCTAAGAAAACACTACACTTGCCATGAAAGTAAGTAGAGTCACTATTTTGAAAAAA
Organism: Theodoxus fluviatilis; assembly: GCA_034096865.1. Classification (NCBI taxonomy): domain Eukaryota; kingdom Metazoa; phylum Mollusca; class Gastropoda; order Cycloneritida; family Neritidae; genus Theodoxus; species Theodoxus fluviatilis. The sequence goes on from JAWQFJ010003013.1 coordinate 2,763, forward strand.
ATAGGTCCTTGACCCAGCTCTCTTTCTCATAGTGCCCACTGCTTGTTTCTTGGTCTAGAGCTCTAAAAAAAAGTGAACTTCAAAACATGGCACAAAAACACACTGGAGAAATTTTGTGATGATTGTGTGTATTAGTCCTGAGTTACAACCAATATGAGCCTACAATGAACTACCGAGCAGCTGATGGCGAGTTCGACGTAGTTTCATCCTCGCTCTGATACCTCATCATTAGCGAGAGGAAAATCACTACTATCATCATCATCATGAAAGGGATCATCACAAAAACACACTGGAGAAATTTTGTGATGATTGTGTATATTAGTCCTGAGTTACAACCAATATGAGCCTACAATGAACTACAGAGCAGCTTATGGCGAGGTTGACCTCGTTTCAGCCACATTGACAACTTCGCTCTCATCCTCGCTGTCTGATACCTCGTCATTAGCGAGAGGAAAATCACCACTATCATCATCATCATGAAAGGGATCATCTACATCAGTTCCTATCTCATACAAAGCATCCACTTCAGCATCAGAACCCTCCTCTATAGCAATTTCCACTCGCTCACACAACCTCGCACTGCAATCGACGCTACGCCGCCATCGCTGTTTACTTCGCGCCTCGTAGTGCATTGCTGATAAAATTTATGGTCTGGCCGGGAAAGATCTGTGTGTGGATCTAAAGCTGGCAAACCATAGTACAGAGACGAATTCAAGACTAGACTAGTTCCCTATACCATATTTTCCTTGTTGTAAGCGGGCAAAAATATGCTAATGTGGTAGGCTCTATTGAGGCTACTCGCCGCGAACGACTATGTTCGGCGCGTAGGCTCATATGAGGCTACGCGCCACGAATGAGTTAATTCTTCCATAACATAACTGCTTCTGAGCTCTCCGATGATATCGAACTTCGGAATCGGACTGATTCCTACAGAAGAAACTTCCACTCGATCAATGTTCAACACAGACAACAGTGAGTAAAATCTTCCTTCTAGATCAGTCGATACACGAATGATCGAAGTGTGGACTCCAGGAGCTCGTCAAACAGTACGAAGGCAGTTAGACCACAGGTTCCAGCAAGAAAGCATTTACTTGCGAGAGTATAACCATAGATTCACGAAACCAGCCCGGAGCCATAGGAATCCTTTTCGGTGCGTTTATAGTAGGTCCAAAGATTGCGTGTATTACTATATACACAATCGCACGTGCTCAAGGCAGTTTGCAACCTTATAGACGACGTTCGCGCTAAAAGTAGTTCTCAAATGATTTCCTGAAAATCTCATAGATTAGTTTTATTAGAACACCAAATTTGTGTTTATCTATCGGGATAAATAATTGGAGTGAAATAGAATTGTCTCTTTTTACTCTCAATGGTCTTTTGATCATGTTGAATTTTGATTGGTAAAAATCATTGGAATGTGGAGCTGAAGTCACGTGACCAACCTGTGTCAGAGATACTATATCTGTGTGTTCAGAATGGGTGGGGGTCACTCCACACTGGGGAAGGTGGAAAGCAACAGCGCTGTGCACTACAGCACAGCAAGCATCAACACTATACACATAAAGCAGTACAGTATCAACCAACAAATGTTATCCTATCCTACCAAACATTCTCCTTCTCTTCAGGACCCCCAGCATGTTACAGTTAGAGCCCTCTCAGACAACTCACCCATGACCCAAGTCCAGTGGTCAGAGCATCTGTCTGCAGCCCAGCAGCTAGAGCCCTCTCAGCCAACTCACCCATGACCCAAGTCCAGTGGTCAGAGCATCTGTCTGCAGCCCAGCAGCTAGAGCCCTCTCAGCCAACTCACCCATGACCCAAGTCCAGTGGTCAGAGCATCTGTCTGCAGCCACTTCTGGCTAGTGGGAGTGTTGGAAGTTGCACCAATTCTTCTTGTATTTGTGGAAAGTGTTAGAAGTTGCACCAATTCTTCTTGTATTTGTGGAAAGTGTTAGAAGTAGCACCAATTCTTCTTGTATTTGTGGAAAGTGTTAGAAGTAGCACCAATTCTTCTTGTATTTGTGGAAAGTGTTAGAAGTAGCACCAATTCTTCTTGTATTTGTGGAAAGTGTTAGAAGTAGCACCAATTCTTCTTGTATTTGTGGAAAGTGTTAGAAGTAGCACCAATTCTTCCTGTCATGTCTTTGTCATCAGGTGCAAAGGGAGGACTGGTTGTGGCCCTATGACAAGGGGTTCAGTGCCAAGCAGTTCCAGTCCTAGTCCCCGTTGAAACTTGCTATGTAAGGCCAGCACCTGTACACCTAACTCCTAGACAGTTCCATGCTGCACAGCTTTGCCTGGGTGATGGTCAAGAGGGTTGTGACTGCCTACTTGCCATCAGCACTACAGTTCACAGTGTCAGCGCCACAGTGAAACAAGCTGGAGTTTTCTGCAGCTACCATTTCCCTCGAGGACCCATTCACTTCCCGCACCAAAGCCTTGAAGCATACAGAGCCGTGAGCATGCAAGGAAGCCATACACCGAAGCAGTGGCACCGTCAACATGAACATGGCAGCAGTGGACACCTGAGAGACTCACTTGAATCGCATTTTCTCCTCCACCTCCTCTGACGGCTCCTGGATGATGAGCGTCACCAAGTCCTCCATGATTTGCGGCTGCGTCAGGCTGCAAGATAAATCAGTCTGGTTAAACACATGCCACTATGCAAGGACAGACATACAGCTGCAAGATAAATCAGTCACGTTAAAAACATGCCACTATGCAAAGTCAGTCATACAGCTATAAGACTTTATCAGTCTGGTTAAACACATGCCACTATACAAGGTCAGTCATACAGCTGTAAGACATGTCACTTTATCAGTCTGGTACACACACGCTACTATGCAAGGTCAGACATACAGCTGCACACAAATCAGTCAGGTTAAACACATGCCACTATGCACAGTTAGACACACACTACTGTGTTGGACGCGTCTCACTAAGTTGGACACAGAGCTGCCAGTCCCCAAAGGAGTGCAAGCATAGCAGAAACCCGAACTGAGAGAAGCAAAATGAGGACGGAGCTTGGCGCACAAGCATTTCCAAACAGTTTATTTGTTTTTTTTACACTCACACAAATATTCATAGTTCAAACCAGAATTACTAAGTTTAGGTGACCCCACTAAGAACCAGACTTCCAAACAAGGATGGCCAGCCTTCCTGCACTTGTGGCTCTCAGGTTTCCTTCATAGCAAACCTCTCCATTGCTTTTCAATGCCAGCACCGCTTGATAGGCCTACCAGTCTGTCTTTAACAGTGGCACACTTCCTTGTAGTGAGAGGGAAAGGGTAGGGCTGGTCCTAGTTAACCCATTGCTTACGCAGCTCAACCACGTGGTTGCGATGACGCCAACACCCTTTGGCTACGCAGCTCAACTACGTGGTTGCGGTCGCCGTAAAGAAATTTTCCTATCTACGTGGCTGTTTCAAGGGAAGTAAATCGTACAGCACTTTATGCTGTAACCAATCTGTGTTCGCTGGAGTTACCTTTTCTTTAGTATAGTCAACGTGAGAAAGCTAGATGTTGTAGAAGCTACGCTCACCCTACGTCGCGTTTTCGCGCTTGTCGACATGGCGTCGCGTTGTCGGTGATTGAGCGGTGATGAAAATGACGAAGTATTAGAAGTGTGGATGGAAGAAGGGTCTGATATTGAAGATCTAGGTGGATATTGAACTTCTGAAGAAGATCTTTATGATTCTGATGCGGAAATAGTCCCAGTCAACGAGAATGAAGCGCTGGCTGACAGCGAAGACGAATTGACTTCGTCGCCGTCGTGTCAGAAAGAGAGCAAGAGATAGAAACGGTTTTTACAGCAGACACAGACATCGATTCGGATGCAGAGGATGCCAAAAACCTTCCGAAAACCTTCTCTACTCCTCCAATGAACTGTACCACACAAAAGAGGACTATGCTGAGTAGGGCGCCTTCTTTCTCTCAGGTCATTTGAGACTTTTCTTCTATTCAAACAAAGACAGATTGCAGTAAGTGTATATTTTCTGATTTCCCCTCTCTGACTTGCTAAAAAAATAATTTTCAAGCATTTTTTTATCCTGTAGTCAATCATTCATCAATATAGTTTGATGTGGAAATACTGATTTCAGAAAGTCCTGTTGTGCAAAATTTATCTCTTGACTAATATTGCAATACATTAGGTGTAAAAAAAAAAGAAAATCAAAATTGCATGTACCTGGTGTTAAAAAACAAATTTCCCCAATTTTCTTACTGCATATTGTAACTATCCAGCACTTCAGCTAGAAAGTGCAAATGATTATCTTTCTTGTGATACCAACCATTAAACAGTTATTCTAAATTTGGACTTTGTGTGATTTTTTGAAAACTTGCAAAAACACTGCGTACACAGGTAAAGTTCCTAATGCTATCCCTGCGTAAGCAATGAGTTAAACATCCGAATGTAGCATTTGAGCAGAGACCTTCACAACACAGCAAATTTTGCCAAAATTGTAGCAGCTGGCACCTCTGCATACAACATGTCAGACACACTACTCCAGGACACATGTATATGAATCACAAACATAAAATTTTGATAGATAGCAGAGACATTTTTTCATCAAGAACACCTCATAGACATATAAACAACTGAAAGCTAACCAAAAAATTCTGGAGCATCATAGTTCATACAGATGAGTACATTCCACAGGCATCTCACATGCATGCATTCCACAGGCATCTCAAATGCATGCATGCACATCTGCATGTACACACACATACACGAACACATGCACCTGTGCACACACACACACACAGACACACACAGACACACACACACACAAACACACAGACACACACACAGACACAGACACACACACATGGACACACACACACAGACACACACACACAGGCACACACATACACACACACACACACACACACACACACACACACACACACACAGACACAAGCAGACAGACAGACAGACATGCAGACAGATGGAAACACAGACACACAGATGGACTGACAGACACACAAGCAAACAGACAGACAGACAGACACAGACCCACAGACAAACAGATAGACGGACACACAGACACACAGACGGACTGACAGACAAATAAGCAGTCAGGCAGGCAGGCAGGCAGGCAGACGGACAGACTGACACACAGTCAGACGGACTGACAGACGGACGAACGAACGGACACACAAATGGATGGACTGACTGATGTACGGACGTACGGATGGAAGGACGGACAGGACGGACAAGACAGGACGGACAAGACGGGAAGGACGGGACGGACGGACAGACACGACGCGACACAACACGACACAACACAAGACAAGACAAGACAAGACAAGACAAGACAAGACAAGACAAGACAAGACAAGACAAGACAAGACAGACAGACAAAGGCACCAGACAGGACAGTGAATGCTCAAGACTTACAAGTCCACAAGTTTCCTGTTCTGTCCCTTGCACTCCTGTATGATGTCCTCTTCATCCATCAGCTCTCGCAATGTCACATCCTGTGCAGAGAGAAAAATGAGAGAGACTTAAAAAACAGCAGGACGACATTTTCTTTTCAGTTTCATGTCTTTTTTGTTTTCCAAACTAAGTATCAGCATCAAATAAAGATAATGGTTTTCATCTCCAAGTCATCATGACAGCTCAACTCTTGTACCAATGTCTGCAGACCTTAACCCCCATAGGAAGTGGGCAGCCTTGCAACCAAAACTCATCTTCCATACAGTTAACCAGGGAACTTCACATACAGGGCAGTGGCAGTGCCTCTCAGCCCTAACCCTCCCTTTCCTTCCCTGCACCGGCACTGCTTTCTTTCACTCTCCTCGGCATGGTCTAGACTCTCCTGGCACTGCTAGGGTGTTGGCAGCTCTGCAAGGAGCTACAAGTCTGTGTCCTGGGACCTCTCTCATCTCCTGTCAGTCAACTACCCAATGCTTCCTTACCTTGCGTTCACCCTGCTTTTTGTTCCCATTCCTGCCTCTGCATGTGTGTGTGTGTGTGTGTGTGTGTGTGTGTGTGTGTGTGTGTGTGTGTGTGTGTGTGTGTGTGTGTGTGTGTGTGTGTGTGTGTGTGAGTGTATGCATGCATGCATGCATGTGCATATGTGTATGTGTTTGCGTGTGTGCATGCACATGTATGTAAGCATGCATGCAAGCATGTTGGGGTGAGGGAGATATCAGTACCTCGTAACACTGAATCTTGATGCAGACATTGATAAACTACAGAAACATCTCCCCCATGTTCACCCAGAAGACTACCAAGGAAACATCCACCAATCAAAACCAATGAATCCAATTCCTCAAAACATCTAGGACAGAAGTGCTTCAGATCCCCCAGCCTCCTGGCCAGTCATCAACTTTTCAGAAGCAAAAGAAGGCATCACTCCCACTACTCCCAGCAGCCTGAATAACGATGCACAGCAGCTGCTCCTGATCCTCGGCTACAACATCACCACTCAAATCACCAATAATAAGAATGAGTGTAAGGTGAAAAGCACAACATCCAGCTCAGGTCAGCTTCCAACCCAGGAGTCATCTGCCCATGAGCCTCCAAGAAAAAAGAGGAAAACCACCATGCCGTTGAGGTCTCAGCGCCTGCAACATCCAGACAACAACCACTTCCTGGATGAGATACCTTCCACAGGAAAGAAACTCAGGCCAACCAAGAACTGTGTGTGCTGCACTGTGTACTCTGGCAGAAGGAAGCAGTACATACACAGGAAGGAGACCAGGTACCAGTGCCGCGCCTGTGAGGTCCCACTGTGTGTCACTCCCTGTCACATGGTGTTCCACACGCAAGTGGATTATAAACAAGCGATGCGGCGTCACCGAGAAGACAGGTCACCTGCTGAGTCTGACACAAGTGGAGAGGATGAGTAAAATGCTTCCTTCTGCCAGACTTCACTGTGGCTTAGAAGTTGTAGATACATGTGCTTACCAGAAATACAGTGTTTTTTTAATTCATGTGTAAGCTGTAGTTGGAGAGTGAATTGCTCTGATTACAAATGAGAAATGTTGCATCTTTGACAAGGTAGATTTACACCTGATTTATAACATCACTTGTGTACAAATTGGCTGAATTTTATGGGTACTAGACCAGTAGTTAGGTAGCTATTAGTGTTATTGGATATCATCCCAATCAGGGCCCGTATTCACAACGGCGATTTATCGGCGATTTATTTTAACTCCGATTTATCTCTAAACTCAGAAGATTCCAACTGCCTGTTCCGCTCTCCCTTGGCTGGAAACCAGTATATATAGCAAAGCGCAACCTAGGATCCTCTGACGAGCGTACCTTATCTAACCGATCAAGATAACGCGGGGCTAGGGGATAAATCGAGTGTTAAAAAGATAAATCGCCGTTGTGAATACGGGCCCAGGACAATATTTGGTGTAATTTGTGTAGAGCAGAGGTTGTCTTTGGTTTGGCATTGTTGCTCAGATTTTTTTTCTCCCCCTTTTGGTGGGTTGCATTTGAGGCTAGCAATAAGCATCCTTAGCTTGTGCTCTACTGTAAATACTTGTTAATTATCAGGTGTAATATTGTGTTTTAGATCTTGCAATGTCAGTTTTTGGTAATTTTTCCTGGATTGTTCCCCTTTGAAAGATGGCTGCCTCCTTGTTACCATGACAACCTCCAAAAAAGTTGTGGGTAGAAGCAGACAGTACTTGTGTACAAGTTGGCCAAGTTTTATGAAGATTAGACCAGAAGTTAGGTAGTTATGAGAAGTTTTGTGTATCATTCCAGTGAGGGCAATTTTTGGTCAAAAACTGCATAGAGGTTGTCTTTGTCATGACATAGTTGCTCAGAAACCTGTTTTCTTGCCTTTTTTATGTTATTTATGTGAGGCTAGCATCCTTAGCTTGTGCTCTACTGTAAATACTTGTTAATTTTCAGATGTGAGATTGTGTTTTAGATCTTGCAATGTCAGTTTTTGGCAATTTTTCCTGGATTGTTCCCCTTTGAAAGATGGCTGCTTCCTTGTTACCATGACAACCACCCAAAAAACTTGTGTGTAGAAGCAGACAGTACTTGTGTACAAGTTGGCCAAGTTTGATGGAGATTGAAGCTTTGGATGAGACACAATAATTTTTTTCAAACGCATATGAAATTTTGCTTTTTCTTTGAGGCAGCAGCCCAGGCAGTAGGAGGTAGTTGCTCCAGGGCAGCGCTAGTCAGAAAGGGTTAAATCAATGACGACCAGCAAAAATGCCAGTTTCAAAAGTTAGCCTAGAAGTAGAACAAACAACACAACATTTTTTAACTAGACTTTTTACAATTACGGCTATCTCCATGGAGCCCATCACGGCGCAAAGAAGATAACAGGTGTACCTTCACAACTGCCCAAGGCCAAGATTCCTGTAGACTGGGAAGGGCACATTGTGAGGACACTGTGGGTAAGGACACCAGCAGAGAGCGCCATGGCCACAGAACATGACAAGGTACAGGACCAGAGAGAGGCTGGTGAACTCCCTTACACCTTGCACATAGGCCTATTCAAGGCTCCCACCGACAAACGAAAAATCCCTGAAAACCAGGGGGGTCCAGAGGCATGTCCACCCCCCTATCCCTTGAAAAAATTGAAACTTGAGATTCAATTATCAATACGGTGGGTGCAAACTGACACCACTTACAACACTAGGACAATCATCCTCCATGTCCTCTTGATGCTCTTTGCATGCCTTTTTAATCCACGAAACCCATCAAGCTGGCAGACTTCCTCTTGTTTCAAGCACACTTCTGACTTGAAGCATTCAAAGCCTTAGTTCTTGTTACAACCACTTCCTACTGAATGGCACATACAGCTTCGTTGTGGGTTTTGTTTTTTGTTTTTGCAGGAGAGCATTGTGTTTATAACAAAACCTTCAATATCAACTGGTGAGATTTGTCATATCTTTCCTCCAAAAATGCTTAACTGTTGCAGGATATCAATGCACAACACACAGTCTGCAAACTGTTGCAGGATATCAATGCACAAAACACAGTCTGCAAACTGTTGCAGGATATCAATGCACAAAACACAGTCTGCAAACTGTTGCAGGATATCAATGCACAACACACAGTCTGCAAACTGTTGCAGGATATCAATGCACAACACACAGTCTGCAAACTGTTGCAGGATATCAATGCACAACACACAGTCTGCAAACTGTTGCAGGATATCAATGCACAACACACAGTCTGCAAACTACGGGGATTTATTTCCACTTTCATTTGAGCTGATTTCCCCCCATCCCATCTCCCATGGAACACAAGACAACGTCTTCATGTGGACCGTAGAACCAGGTGGCCACTGCTAGTGCAACAACGGAAAGGCAAGGAAACCTGCTGGTCTTCTGTATTTCTGCCCACCAGACATCCAGTTCCTCATCTCTGGGTTGCTCTTGGCATCACATCAGAAAACTATGCCCTACTCATTCCCCAGCTCAGGCCAGCAAGCTTTGGCCACTAATTATGTGAGGCGCAATGCCGTGGTTCAATCCCTGGAACGGGAGAAATCTGCATAAATAATATCTCTCTGTGGCCGAGTGGTTAGCGCGCTGGACCTACAGTCGCTTGCGGCCAGTGGGTACGGCGTTCGAAGCTGCGCAGTTCCCAGAGTTGCATCCTTGAGCAAGATGCTTAACTCGCATTGCTTCTCCCCACCCAGGAGTAAAATCAGGTACCTGTGAGGGCAGTGTTGGCAAAATGTAGTGCGATTAACCCTTGTATGCGGCCAAGCGCCAGCATCGGGTTGGAACACTCCCCAGGGAGCGGAGTTGGTGCTGGTACCTGACTGTGTGCGTCTTAAATGTCTGTCACGATGTTTGTTGTGAGGTACCAGTGAGGATTGATCAAGATACCCAGTGATCAGGGGGTAAAGTGTAAAGCGGTTTGAGCACCGATCAATGGTGGAAAGTCGCTATATAAAATCACACCTTTACCTTCTATTTTTTTAATCTCAGGTCTCCCCAAAGTGTTCATTTCCTGTCTCTTGACTGACCCTAAATTTTGCCACCAACTCTACATGCACAAAACACGGAGGGGTTTTTAATGTCAAAGTTCCTACCTACCCTCTTTTTTATAATGAATACTCCATGGTCTCACGAGACTGACGGATGCCAACAATTCATGTTAAATGAAACACACACAAAATTATTTGCCTTATGTCCCTCTGAAAAAGAATACAAGCCCAAAAGTGATGAACAGCTAAGCACCATGGACTGGTGACAAGCAAAAAGATAGAGGTCCATAAGTCATGCTTACCTCTTTATCGAGGAGCGTGTCCACGCGGGAGGTTGTCAACAGGTTAAACTTCCAAAACATGGTGAACCTGAAAGCAGGAAGTACGACTGTGGTAGGAGAGGTATAAAGTAGGTCAAACTGGACCTTTTTTTCGTCAATAAATACTTCCAACAGCACATGACATCAAAATAATAAATCACACACATTTTCATGGCTGGTCACACTTTACAAGGTGAACAGTCAGCAAATTCAAAACAAATTTAATTCAAAATTGCTCCTTCCTCTTTTAATGAGAGCTTAGCATGAAGCAAGCTCAAACAGCACAGAAATTTCAAAGTACTCATCACCGTTTACTTATCTGTCATTATCAATATGCTGATTTGGAAGGTCTTGGTCACACTTTCACTTTCAGCCTGTATCAAGTCTCACCAGGTAGCATGCAAATGAGGCTCATCTTTGACCCTCCACCAAAAATGAGATGAATGTCACCTTTTGGAAATTCTGAACTCTAAATATTGTCATAAACTTAGTGGAGACATTTCTCTTTCCAATAATCCAAAAAGCATAAACATAATAGGCTCCATTATAAGGACTTACAAATTTAGGCAATGTTTCCTATGCAACATAGTGATGTTATCGTGATAGCTATTGAAGTTTAGATATGAGCAATTCTAAAAAGGTGGCAATGGCGCATGGTTGTCCAGTAGAGTGTAAATAACACAAAAACTACAAACTTTTTATGATGTTACGTTTATATCATATTGTAGAGAAAAGATTAAAGATATACATATAATAAATCTGTTCCGATTGTTGCTTTTGTGTGTGAATGGTCCGCATGTATTTAAAGAGAAACGTGAAAAACCGCCATTACCAAACGTGACATTTTTCACCAAGAGGAAAAGGATTCCGTTTTCTCTTGAACCCCACATTTGTTTTCTAACATCTGGTGGTTTTTAGACAAGAAAATAGTTAATGCTCAACTGCCAGCAACTAGAACTGAATGTTACCAACCTATTCTGATTTTATTTGGCTTCAAAATCCGCGTTTGCCTCGTCACGGCGTCGTGTCATTGCAGACGAATTTTTCAGTGTACGATAAGATCAACTATTTTCGGCGTGGTTTATTGGATTGGATCCAGGATTGGTGTAAAGTTATCGATAATATCGTCATAATTCTCAGAAAATTAATCAATGCGTTTTTTAAGGAGTTGTAGGATGTGAAAGTTTAGCGGTCAAATTTCCGTCATAATGTGCCGAATCAACAAAAGCGAAAAAAGATGAATTTTCTTCGAAACTTTTCTGTTCCCGATCCATAATTTCGTTCTAACACATATGCCAGAAGTGCTGACCGAGCAACACGAGGTAAAATGGAGCGCAAACGAAGAGGTAAGAGTTTTTGTATTTGTGTCATCATAAATTGTGGACGAGTGCCGAGGCAACAAAGTACTAACCAGGAAGCCAAAATGCACAGATTTGAAAGCTTAGTTTCAGCATCTTCCTTCCAAAGAACGCCACATGTTTGGTATCGCATCGAAGCTTCATTTCCCGGCTTTACGTTGCAACTGTTTCCGGTACCGAAGAATAATTACCGAAGGCACACGAGGTAGAAATCAGAGGCCAGTGCAAACCAATGGAAAGCTTCGAAATAACGGCCTGTCTGTCAGCTAGGCTCTGATTGGCCGCTTGTGTGCGTGATCACAGCGTGTCACGGCGGAAGTGGCTGGCGGAAACGGCCGAACCGTACTTCGACTGGCGGAAGTGGTGGGCGGAAACGGCCGAACCGTACTTCGACTGCTTCCGACCTGAACGTCGGCCGCCGAAGCAAACATCGGTTTCCTGTGTTGACTTGTCACTGATGACACAAAATTGATTTCTTCAATTAAATTGCTGCAAAACGGCAATTTTAAGCTGTACCTTTGCTACAGTGAATAAATGTTGTCATTTTTAGTACACAAACAGTAGTTGGTGTCTGTATTGCTTGTTTTTTGTAATTACTGAGAAAGTGTACAAACGGATATGTTGACTAGTCACCAATGACATTACAAATGCTTTATAATTACCAAATTCAATTGTTTTTTTATATAATTGTTTTACAGGATGTTATTGCATTAGGAATGACATCTAATATAGTAAGAATAGTTAGTGTGACATTTTTGGTAATAACAGATATTTGTGGGTTTTTTATGACATGGGTGACTAGTCAACATTCACCTTTTTCCACTTTAACGCTCACATACACACACACAAAATAGCAAACTATCTTTTTATTCATAATTTATGATAAAATACAGTTTGTTCTAACATTATATGCTGATTTCAGTCAAATCTGATGATTTTTACTAATTAGGTCTAATGTGACACTTTTCTTGCCACCTTTTTAGAATTGCTCATATAGATTTATCAGCTGTCCAGCTGAACAGCTACCAACACACAAACATTCAGAAAAAATGGGTTGAGAGAATAGACTCTATGAGTATGCAGTGCATGGCTGATCTGTTCACAGTTTATTACTCATGCACAGATAAAATACAGATTTCTCGACAACATTTTAATTAAGTCCTGTTTCAGCAGGGTAGGGTCCAAATTTTGCAGAATAAGCTAAGAAAATGACCAAGTTTCGCAAAAATATGTTATGATGTGAACAAATGGATGGTCTTTCCAAATCTTTAGGCATCTCAAAGCTGAAATACATAACCCCCCTCACATTATTTGGCCTACATCTCAAAATGAGGTTACAGGACTTCAGACCCATTTTGTAGTATTGAAATGCTCGATGTGTTGCTTGCACATTTCCTTGACTGACAGGACAACCCAAAATGGAGTCTGCAGTTCATGGGAACCTAAAAGCCAGTCAACACACACTGTGGCAAAACCTGTCCCACAGCAGTCTTCAATAAAGCTCAATAAAGCTCCAGAGCAGGGTGTGATTGACCGTCTCCCAGAAAAAATGCATAAACTTAAAACATCTACCCTGCCGTATGAGCACATAGGGAATCCACTATTGCTGTATTATTTAAAAAATACAGCAATTTCTTCAGCAAAAGAGAAACTGTGATTTATGTTCAATCTGACTTCTTCTGTAAAAAGAAATTATTATACAAAAAAGGCCCACCTACAGACCCTATTTTTTCTTGCCATATTACCATAACCACACTATTTACCTGTTGCCTACAGAGAAAAGCTCCATGGACGTTATGGATTTAGACACTTCTTCACAGTTCATGAGCATTAAAATGCCACTCCACACCATCTATCTGTGACCAATCCCAGCACTTTTACTTATCAGACCAGCTTAGCTGCCCCTGTGTAAAGGATATCATTAGATAACCCGACTGGCAGTCAAAGCAACTATTCACCCATATCAAACACTGGAGTAGGTTGGACACCCTTTACTCACAAGACTGATCAGACCACAAAATAACATAATCAAAGATCTGTCACACCAATATGCTGGTGCTGACTAGTTGTCGACAACAACACTACTCTCGAACACTGAAAACACAACACCCATAACTTTCGTTATTGATATTCGACTTTTTCTGATGCAACTAAACCATTGGTAGGTAACTACTGCTATTGAGTAATAGCTTCAATAGAATTCTGTTCATTTGTTGGTACCACAGTAGTTTCATCGGCCCAAGTTGAAAAAAACTGGAGGAAGAATGCATGATTGATGATATCCTTACTATGCAACTTCACAAAAAGAACTGTCCATATCTCTCACAAAAATGTCACCAGAACAAAATCGACATTCATTGATACACGCCAAACATAACAAACCTTGAATCACAGGAACTAATTTCACAACTTCGGAATCATTAACTACACGACAGCAAAAGTCTCCAGTCAAAACTAATATTTCTTGTTCGAGCTCATCGGGAAATGCATAGACCGTAGGCGTAGAGTGAACACACCCACCAGTTCGAAGCGTTTCTTGCTACAACACATCAAACGGGGCACAAAACTGTGATTTGATAAATAAAAATATCATGCATCGTTTACACTACGTTCTGGTAGGCACTGACAACTAAACGAATTTTCCTTCAGATTGACGTGCAGTTCAGGCCGATATTCGAGATGAACTCCACAAGGATTCAAAACAATGTATCGATAAGAATGCTCATCTCCTTCACTAATCCTCCAAAAGCCAGCAAGAAACATTTCAGCAAATTATAAAAGCAACAGTCATCACTTACTGTAAGCAGGATGGCTTCCTGAAGATTGTAAATGTTACTGGGCAACAGAAAATTTCCAAGATCAGTCTACCTGATCATTCTCATTCGCGACAAGCGAATACTCCGACTACATTTAGCGGTCAATGTCGTCCCATGAATTAGAACAACGATCAACTAAATAGTCTGAAGCGATACAATAAAACAATTTTGCACAGACGGCACCTGATCCCGTGTGCTGAATCTGTGTCTCAACACCAAATTCTTTCAAGTAAATTGTTAACTATAGCACGGATCGACCTCCCGAGTTCCAATATGGCTTCCGATGTGATCTCGCACACCCCATAATTTCATAGAAATCTCGCGAGATCCGAGACTCGAGACTTGTGCCTGCTCGTCGGTGGTAGACACCCGTAGTGGAAGGACGCGAGTCTGCCGGACAGTCGAATGATCACAATTTAACACTAGGAGCGGGTGAGTAAATGATTTTCCCCCCACTCTTGTACGTTGACAACATGTGCCTCTTTGGTGTCCTTGTGTATTTTACGATGAGTATAGTTTTTCTCGTGTTTCTACCCTGTTTTAAGTGCTCCGATCTGCTCACGAGGTGGTTCTTAGTTGCGCTGATCGTTCACCGGGTTTGAGCCTCTAAATATGGAACTCTCAGCTGCCTGATACTCTTCGAAAGATTGTTCTCCTACTGACTTAGAATCAAGAATAACGTACTTCGGAACTTTCTATCAGTAACACTCTTTCGCCGATTGTCAGACATTATGATTTTTTTGCCCAAAGCTAAACTAAAGGTTAATTTGTTTCGTCGTTTGGCAGATTATCCGTGATTCTCACTTTCTTTCTTGTTCTTCCCTTCACTTGTCAAACATTACAGCGTCATCATTAGACGATCGAGTTGCTTCTTCTGGGGTGAGATTAACATGGTTTAACTTTGTGTTGGCAAACTGATATTTTTCTTCAGCTTCCATGCAGTCACCGAAAAGCTTGCATCTAAATTTGACTACGGTCTTCAATTATGAGCATGGCATAGGTCTAGTCGCGAACGTCTTTCCAGATACATGTGAATGTGGATATTGTGAATTGTACCAGACGTTGGTGTAATTTAATAGTTATGTTTAACATGTACGTGCTGACCGATGTTTCGAAACGTTTTAAAGATGGTAGCCAACTCTTTGAAGCTTTCTAAGTCGAATTAGACTTTTCTGCCTTATTTGACATCTTCGTCACCACTTCTTGAATAAATATTAGTCTCACTAATCCCATTAGTTGTCAAGGATGTTTGTTTTTCATATTCGATCGACTGTCACTGTTGTTAATCCGTTGTTTATTGGTAGAAATCTTTATGGGAAAATGTTGTCACGTGTAGCTCTAAAATCTAGCAATTTGGTAAGTGAAGATCATCGCGGAAAGATTGAGAGTATGAAATCAATGACAATCAGCGGAATGGAGAAGCTGTCGCTCCGGGAAAAAATTAATGTCAGAATCCAGCTGTTTTGACAAGTTGCCGCAGCGGTTCAGTCGGTGATGCAAGATTGCAACGCATTTGCTATCAGACGGATCGTACCACTGTTCCACGCACTCCGGATCTTGCTCGAAATGTGTTCGAAAGGCAAAGTCTGTATTCGAGATACATCACATGCTGTTCAGAATTGTTGTTTTGTGTGCGATTATTTCGCCGCTTGGTTTTGCTGTCAATGGTTTTGTCGGTCATCGACCCGCTTTCCCGTTCCCTGAAAATATAGTTCATTGCCCTCGTTTCGTTGGCAGCCCCTGGCAATAACTACATTTTTGCGACAGCCAGTCTGACTGCATCGTGTGCGCTTTTTATAAGTGACGACGATTTATTTCATTTTCTTTTCATGTCAATGACTCTCACAATTTCCCGGAGATGACTGTGTGATTGGAACTTCTCGGACCAAGTCGTGGGCGATCTCTATTTTTCTATTAATAGACTACATCTTTTCAAAGTGTTTTCTTGTTTGTTTTAGAGCGACAGCCTCCTCAATTTTGATATTCTGTGTATCCCATAGTTTTTAATGGTGTCATAGCCTTGTTTTGTGCTAATTTCTTTACGTTTGTTGCTTTTGTGTCATTATTTCGCTTGGGAGGCGTGTATCACGTTGAGCGCTCAGCGTATAATGTGTGTCTAGGGCTCGACCAATGGAACACGTTTGCCCTTTTAACCTTTGCATGTATTAGAGGGGGCATGGGGGGGCGGCGGGGAAAGACTAGAGTGGACGAGCCTATTTCCCTCAGAGGGGAGCGAGCAAGTGACCGTGTTAGTCGCGAGCGAGGAGGGAACGGAGTCAGTCGGAAGTGTTGAACGGCACAGCTGATCGTTCTGGATAGCAGGTAGGTGAAAATTCACCTTTCAAACTGACTGACGTCGGAAAGTCCGCTTTCTTTGTGTTACTCTGTATGAAAAATCACTTTTCGTTTGAAATCGCCTTTGTCAATTGCGGTTTTTGATCGTTAATGAACGTACCAAATGACCCATCCACACGCCGTGCACAGCATGGTCGGCTATAGACCGACTCGTCTCCTCGGACTAAACTCGTGCGAAAGTAACAAAATCTTGGCATGACATGTCTGTTACTTCATCCGACTTTGGTTTTTGTAAAGTGGGGAACAGTGTCCTTCGACTTTCGTCCTAGATATGCTACTTGTTTTAGCGATTGCATTTGTTAGTTAGGCTGCACTATTGTCTCCGCATCCACGTTTTCCCCACGTGCCTCGTTCACTGTTGCCCGTTTTACTTAATGAGTTCTGTGAACATTTCTGATACGAGTGAGTGCTTTGTGCAATTTTAATAGATAGATGAATAACTGTATGTAAATATATATCGTTCACATGTGCCGTCTTTCGCTTTTAAATTCGTCATCTACATTGAATTTTTATCAATGACGTGTGTGTTCATGAGCTAATGCCAGTGTCTCAGATGATGATGTGGAGTAATCAGTTGTCAAGTGCCATTGATATGACCAAAATTAACTAATAGTGATGGTTATAGAAACATGCCCAAAAGCCTGATGGGAGGTCAGCCTGAACTTTTTTCTTCTTCTTTTTTAAAGACGCCAGATTGGACCATAAGTCACAATTTCTCTTCCACTGAGTTTTAATAAGCAACAACTTATTAGATAGTGGATTCCCAGAGTGCTTTTAGTGCAGGGAAGATGATTTGTTTGGTGTCAGTGTCTTCCTCCTTTTTTTCCCAGGCTACCGTAACCACAACCACCCACCCACCCCCAATAAGACTTGCAACTGCTAAAGAGTAAATCACCTTTGTGTTGGCTGTAACTACACTGAGACTGCAGATGAGGTTTGAAGGGCACTATGGGATGATCATTGGGATTTTCTTTGTACTTTTACTTCGGGTGTGTTAGATGTTTAGCATGTCTTCATGATTATAGTGGCATTAAGTGATTAGATTATAATCCTGAAGTGATTCACTCAAGCTGTTGATATGAGCAGTGCTAATCTGAGATTAACCACAAGCTGCAATATATTTTTTGGTTAGGTTACTACATGTATTTGACATCTGTCAATGTGTGTCTCTATATGTATTGTGTGTGTGCTGTCCCATCTTCACCTGACCTATTAGCTCTCAGAATCCACTATTTAAGTATTTTTTTAAATTATTTTCAGCCAAAGAGAAATTGTAATTTATGTTCAGTGTGACCTCTCCTTAAAAAAAGACAAAGTTCAGGCCAGCCTACCAAACCTAATTTTCCAGCCATATTTAATTATTACCAAAACCACAACTGTTTCTTCTTGGGGCCTTACTTGATGAAGTCTGGAAGCAAGCTTATGGCGCAGCTGCAAGCAGGCTGGAAGGGAAGCCATGGGCCAGGTATGAGCTGTGAAGAGGTGTGAGCTCCTGGCAGGGGTGACAAGTTTCAGCAGCTTTGCCTTTCC
Organism: Theodoxus fluviatilis; assembly: GCA_034096865.1. Taxonomy (NCBI): domain Eukaryota; kingdom Metazoa; phylum Mollusca; class Gastropoda; order Cycloneritida; family Neritidae; genus Theodoxus; species Theodoxus fluviatilis. The sequence goes on from JAWQFJ010003013.1 coordinate 21,062, forward strand.
TTGCAGACAGTCACAATGTCGATGAAACACAACTTCCGAAGCAAGCATGGCTGTGTCGTGTGTGGCCGAAAGTCTTCTACATCACGCTTCAAGTCTAGTGAGCCCTACTCAGAGCTCTTCCCAGCGGCCTTTGGAATTGATTACAAGAAGGGTGACTTCTGTAACCCTTGCTCCCTGGCACTCACGCGCTTCAAGAAAGATCCCGAAGGCAAGAGGCGAGACTTCTCAGGGGTAAGTTGTAAGGAGGCATGGATGAGATCTTGGTGTTATGGGTGATTGGGTTTGTACAGTGTGTTGTGTCTTGTTTTGTGTGTGTGTGTGTGTGTGTGTGTGTGTGTGTGTAATTGTGTGTGTGTGTGTGTGTTTTTAAATACAGATGGTTCTAAATTTTTCATCATGTCATGTCTCTGGCTGCCTAGCTCTCTGTGCGAGAGAGAGAGAGAGAGAGAGAGAGAGAGAGAGAGAGAGAGAGAGAGAGACAGAAGAGAATGCATACTCACATACATACATGTGTGGGTGTGCATATCTGTGTATCTCTGGTTCTCTTGGTACTTGTTCATTGTGAAATCAACAGACTTGCCAAGTACAACCCCTCCATTAAATATATATTTTCATTCCAATACTTGTACTACCAGTACCATAGCCCTGAAATGTAATGAATAAGCAAAACATAACTTTTGCACGCTGTCAATCCTGCGTTCTGTGTTGGTAGCGTGTCAACAAGTGCAAACGCGTGAATGGGCAGGAGAAGAAAGTCAAGGTGACGCCGGAGAAGAAAGTCAAGGTGATGCAGAAGACACTACGCAAACAGCTCTTCCCCAAACACTGGGAGCCCAGTCCATCCTCGGGTTTCCCATTCCCCAACGTCCATCCCATCCCCGTCAAACAGCGGAGGAAGCATGGTGGGTAACCTCCGTGTGTGTGTGTGTGTGTGAATGACTGTGTGTGTGTGAATGACTGTGTGTGTGTGTGTGTGTGTGTGTGAATGAATGTGTGTGTGAATGACTGTGTGTGTGAATGACTGTGTGTGGGTGAATGACTGTGTGTGTGTGTGCGTGTGTGAATGAATGTGTGTGTGAATGACTGTGTGTGTGAATGACTGTGTGTGTGAATGACTGTGTGTGTGTGAATGACTGTGTGTGTGTGAATGACTGTGTGAGTGTGAATGACTGTGTGAGTGTGAATGACTGTGTGTGTGAATGACTGTGTGTGTGTGAATGACTGTGTGTGTGTGTGAATGACTGTGTGTGTGAATGACTGTGTGTGTGTGTGAAAGGGTGTGTGTGTGTGTGTGAATGGGTGTGTGAATGAATGTGTGTGTTTGTAAACATGCAGATGTGTGCACAGGTTTGTGTGTGTGTTTGTGTGTGTCTTCTTGCCTACATGCATGTGTAGACAGCATGTGTGCTGATATAAGTAAGTGGGCATTGTCTTGAGGCTATAAACACACATACACATGCACACATGCACAACACATTGTTGTTATTTCATTGGGCTGTGAATCTAAGAGCAACCTGAGCAACACTCATGTCATCAATGACACTCTTTTTTTCTTGAGGAGGAGATGACAGTTGAGAAATGAAAAATGCCAAGATCTTCAACTCTCTTCAGTACTTCTTTGGGGACTGATGTCCTCCAGAAGCCAAGCAGCAACTTACCTCAGTGAAAACAGAGCGAACTCATCGTTCGTAACTCGTACACACATGCATGCACGCACGTACACATGCACATATACACGCACACATATACACACGCACACGCACACACACATACACACACACACACACACACATACATATACACACAAACACACACTTATACACACCCATGCACTTCTTTGCCTTGTAAAGGCATTTGTGCCTTGTCTTGAATTCCTATGCATTTTGTGGAACTGTTGAAGATGACCTTTGTAACCTCCTGTTTCCAGCACCTATGCCTGATCAGCCCTGGATGAAATATACCAACATGTGGAAACCGTAAGTGGATCAAACTTGTTTTAGATGAAAAAAAATTGTAGAACTTTACGGTAACCTAACCAACTTTATTAGTCAAGCTATTCAAAACCTTTTGCAATCATTGGAAAGCTTTTTGTCTCCTTTATCCTTGTAGATCAATGTCAAAAAATTATTTTTTTTATTAACTGAATCCCCCTGGATCAACTTGTTGTATACAGCACTCTAATTTCTGATTGCTTGTAGAAATATGTTTCCACATCACCTGCAGCCATCAGTTCTTGAACAATTTCCACTATCTGCACTTCCCAACTGCATCTTCTTCATCTTTGCAAAAAAGAATCATTTCTTCTTCCCAATCAGAACCTTCTTGTATAGCAATGTCAACAAAATCATCATCATCATTATTGTATAGCAATGTCAACAAAATCATCATCATCATTATTGTATAGCAATGTCAACAAAATCATCATCATCATTATTGTATAGCAATGTCAACAAAATCATCATCATCATTATTGTATAGCAATGTCAACAAAATCATCATCATCATTATTGTATAGCAATGTCAACAAAATCATCATCATCATTATTGTATAGCAATGTCAACAAAATCATCATAATCATTATTGTATAGCAATGTCAACAAAATCATCATCATCATTATTGTATAGCAATGTCAACAAAATCATCATCATCATTATTGTATAGCAATGTCAACAAAATCATCATCATCATTATTGTATAGCAATGTCAACAAAATCATCATCATCATTATTGTATAGCAATGTCAACAAAATCATCATAATCATTATTGTATAGCAATGTCAACAAAATCATCATCATCATTATTGTATAGCAATGTCAACAAAATCATCATCATCATTATTGTATAGCAATGTCAACAAAATCATCATCATCATTATTGTATAGCAATGTCAACAAAATCATCATCATCATTATTGTATAGCAATGTCAACAAAATCATCATCATCATTATTGTGCAGCGATGCCATCACGGGAGAGGTATTGCTACATGTGTAAAAAAAGTCTGGCAGTACTCTATCCTCTTTGAATACAGAGACAAAATGATCTGCAGAGCTCATCACTGTCTGATAAGAGGACTAGACTACCTCAATGGCTTCTGAGCCGCTTACAACATGCACAAGAAATGTACAGAGCCACAGCATTTTCTGATGGGGGTGATGTCGTCATTGAGTTAACCCTTGTGTGTGATCAGGAGCCAGCTTTGGGTTTTACCTGCCAGGTGCAGGCAGTGCATTTTCACCAATTCTCATTACAGGACCCCCCTACACGAAAATGGAGTGGAGTATTCAGCTCTGGTCAACCACTCCCTGAAGATGTACCTGATCAACGGAGACACTGCCCGCCCATGCTCGATCTGCGCAATGAGCCAGAGTGAGGAGGACACCATCCTGAAGCAAGTGGAGTCGGTCCCCCCCACCACCCTCCCCCCCACTCCCATCCTACAGCTCCCCCCCAGCCCGTCTACCTCCTCCATGGACGAGGACAAGAGCCTGGCCTCCTCCCCCTCCACATCCTGTTCCTGCAAGGAGAACATGGCACCCGAGATGGAAGAGGAGGAAGAGGAGATGGAGACTGATTCTGACGTGGCCCACAGGAACCCCAGTGCCGAGGATGCCACGTCCGCTCTGATGAACATCTGCCAGGCTGCCACATCGGAGTTGTACCGGCAACACATGGAGAAGGACACGCGCTATCTTCGGGCTGCACCCAGCCAGGGCATGCAGCCTATGTCCGTGGGGTGCATGCCTTAAACCATGCGCCCCACCCCCCACCCCACACTGCCCCCCACACCACTCTGTCATCCACGCCATCACAACCTTCAGCAGTGTTTGCCCATCAGTGGCCTCACTTCTGGCAGAGTGGTTTTCTTCTCTTTTGTCCCATTCACAGGGATGACAAGAGAAAAATTGAAGAAGAAAAAAAAGAAAAAAGTTTGTGAACAAATCCATCCAGGACGAAAAAAAGTGTCAGTGAAATTTGTTTTGTTTTGTTTTGGAATTTGGAAATTGTGGAAGCATTCCCCTGTGGTTGGTGAACACAGGGTGGGTGTTTTTTTTTCCATGTGAACAATGGCTGTTTCTTCATCTGGGACATTTCTGTCAGTGGGTGGGCATTTTTCAGTGCTGAGGGTTCTAATACTGTCCACTGTTTTGCTGATTCTCCTGTGCCCGGATATGCAGCATTTTCAGGAAATCAGGAGTAGCACGGGAACAAAGAGGTGTTTGAGAAAATTTCTCATTCATTGCTTTCTCTCTCAGAAGACTATTTAGCCATGAACTCCAGCCCAACTCAATGGTATCTCAATAACAAGACCATTGATGAAATGCCAACCTAGATGCTTGGAGGAAGCTGGCCAATGATTCCACAGGTTGAAGGATGAGGTGGGACTAACACAGTAAACTGACTCGTCTGCAGGGTGGTGTCCAATTAAGTTATCAAATGTGGTGTTTTTACTAAGTTATTTCATTCATTCACTTGAAAACTGAATCGACAAATGAGCATGTTTCCTAATGGGATGAAGAACAGTGATAAGCTTCAGAAGGTGGATGTAATGATGGGATGGAGAAACAAAAAGTGCTCACTGAAAAACAGAATTTTCTCCACATGAAAAGTTCTCCACTTATAGGACTGCTGATGGAAAATGGAAAGGAACAAATATGGTGCATATCTTCATTCATTTTTTACCACACAGGTTTTTACCAATAGACTTCCATGTTGGGGTGGGAAAGCTAGTTTTAACTTCCTCCCAGGAGAAACTGTTCCATGATCTCTGCAAAAAGCCAGGGTTTTTTTCTGGGTTGTGTCGGGAACAGAGTTGACCTCAACCGCTCTGTGGAGATGCCTCCTGCACCATCCGCCATGATGATCATTCTGGGAATGCTCTGTGGAATTTTGGTCAATACTCAAAGAGCTGGTTTTTTACCTAGAAAGCCTTTTAGACATTTGTGTGCTCTTTTTTTTCTAACTCGTTTTTGGCTCTCCTCTTCCTGGAGGGAGGTCTGGGAGCAGGAGTAGTGACCTTCCTGCCAAGCTCCACTGGCACCGTGCTTCCTGGCAGACAACCAACCGCTTCTTTGAGGGAGTGGGTATGTTGCTGGTACTACTTTGGAAGCAAGCCGGACCTTGTGCTTGATGACATCAAGTCTACTGTGCCTATGACCAAAGATGCTGTGGCTGCAGACGGGACACACAGGTGCTTATGCAAAATTGCTGCCCGATCATTCAGCATTCAGCTCAGGGTTGTGTCTCTGTCTTCAGCCAGCAGCGGGAAGTGCTCTAGCCGGTCCTGTCACCTTTCCCAGGCGCGGAGAAGTGAAACCATTCTGTTTTCCCCGTTGTTTGGGGTTTTCTCGCGTCTGGGGGACGGATTACCTCTTCACTACAGTGATGGCGTTTCCAGGGTAGGAATACTTCCCACGTAATAACCACCAGAAAGGTACACCGAGTTTTGAACAAGGTTACTGTTGTTCCTGATCAGGGGCACTTCAAAAGAAAAACAGAGGGGAAAAGATACCTATGGAGTGAAAAGTACCTGTAAAATCATGACTGCCATGCTCATGTTCATCATCTGAGTGGATTCACCATCGTTCCTGCCAAACAGAGGAAACGAGACAGAGATCTTGTTTCATCCATCTCTGCCTCCGCTCTGCCAACTGTGTTGAATGTGGACCTTCCATCACTTACATCTTGAACTTGCTCAAATTTCTGTGTTCTGTTTGTTTGTAAGAGTAAATGTTAAATTGGTATTGAAACTGTCTTTTCTTTTCAGACCTAGGCTCAGGTAAATTGGGAGGTCAATTTGAAGAGGATTTTTTCCTCCAGGAATTGTAACCTGTTCTGGATAGTACAAAATCTTGTGTCCTTGTACAAAAAAAGGAAAGTTTGTCTTAAACTTAAAGGTTGTTTTTTCTTTTCCCATGTAAGTTCTTCTGAGAATTTGTCAATTAGTTTCTAATAGTCACTGTTTTGTGCATAATCTTGCAGAAGGACAGAAGCACAAATGCAAGTTTCCATATCAGTTGGAAAAGATGCAAAACTTTTTTCTAAACACGGTTGTGACTTTTTTATGAGCACTTTGAGAGATTTTGACCTTGACTTCTGGTCCAGAGTCTACCTAACTGCCCAACTTCTTCAGCAATAGGGAAGAGTGGATCATTTTTGTCTCTGTGGCGGAGAGATGCGTGGTGTTTATTTTGGTCCTGTCTGCATTAAGCCTCACTGCCCCACTATCCCAGGAAAGAACTCTGTGCTCTTGAAGGAATCAGTTGTTCATGTCTGCCATGGGCAGAACTACATTTCTGGCTGTGGTTCTTGCAAGGACAGGCCTGGCCTCTCTGCTCTGAGCACACTCCACAGGAAAGAACTCTGCTTAGGAGTTCCCCAGCCCTGCCTCTTTGATGACCATCAAGACAAGGTCATGACCCCATAGCCTGTCCCCGCAGCCTACCTGCCGGAACCTTTGGACTGCATTACCATGGCAACTAGTCCAGTTCCATGGACACCATGCACACTTAGGGTATGACCTGACCTGACCACTGCCTGACTCACTGACATAGGCCCTGACCACTGACTGACTGCCTGACTGACCTAGGACTGAAGGATGAAGTCAAGGGTTGCAAAGACTGGCATGACTTGACAAAAAGAAGTGTTAGTTTCCTCCTTGCACTCCACAGACATAGACCTACTGAGCCCCCCTGACCCCACCTCAACCCCACCTTGAACAAAGCAGCTAGGTTTGAGACCTACAGTATTGGGGGTGGGGTGGGGAAGCAGCGGTGAAGAGTCGCCATCACCTCATGGAAGACTCATTACTTGTAGAACCATCTCAGCCGTGTCGTTTGTGCCTCGCTCATGGATCTGTCCTGGCACTGCTGCTGTGAATAAATTACTGTAGGGACAGCCGCCCTTACTAGTCTCTTTTGGGATAGCTACTAGTAAGGCCTTCATGCTGAGAGCTATAAGTACTGCTCTGGTCTAGTCTTGATTTTGTAGATGAACATCCTGATTAAGACTCCATTAAAGTTGCTCCCAGTCAAACCACCATTTGGCCATAGTAACAAGTGGCTCACTCAGACTCTGGGGCTCCCATGTCAGGTGATCTTTAAACAGCCACCTTGTGTTGAGACGGCCAACATGGTCATGGCTCGGTGTGGCTTGGAACAGACAGGGTCTTACATGACGCTCTCCATTGGGACTCAAATCTGACCAGGTCTGCCTTGGTGGCAGTCCGCCCCTTGGGAAGAGTCCTGTGGGGATGGGGACAGAGACGGACTATTCATCGGAGGACTGATATCCCTTTCCATTGACTAGGTCAGAGGTTGCCATGGAAGCCAGGTAGCTGAGAGAGGCTGGGAATGTATGAAGAGAGAGATGGCCAGTGTAGTTGCATCAGATGGAGCGGAGCCATGTGATCCGACACAGCCAAGTTCAGATGGGACAGAGGCAACTTGGAGGCAGGAATGGTGCTATCACTACATGATGATCTCTCCAATGCCTTCCTGCATCCATTCCGTTTGCCTCCACAGTCCACAGGCAACGACTGGGTCGCAGTCTCCAACTATCAGGACTTGTGGAATATTTTTACCCTCATTTTTTATACATTCTGTGGCTGCGTCCAGTTTGACTTTTGCTCTTTTTGCTTTTTTGGAATTTTTTTTCCTCCTCCCCCTCCCCTATCTGTTTTTGAGAATTTTCAGTATAGGCCAGTGTTTCATCCTATATTTTTCCACTTTTGTAAAGTCATAATATTGCAATACATATCATCATGGCCTATATCACCCACTCATACATAGCATGTTTCAACAGCAAGTCATGCCAAACGTTGCCAATGTGGCTGTATTGCCATGAATGATGAAGACACGGTTGAAAAAGCAAACGTGTCCTGTGTGTGCTCTACCATCTATTTTTTATTTGTGGATGAATGATCTCAAGAGGCAAGTCGCAAAGGGTATTTATTATTTTTGCCTGGGGCAAAAACCTTCCCTGCCTCCTGCCAACCCTCACTTTTGCATCTCCGATTCTCGGCAACTACTTCATGACCCACAAGAGCATCATGTCTTGATAAGATGATCATCAGATATTTTGATTTGGATAGTAGTCCCCACGGCTTGTTCCAGAGGCCGTACTCCCGAGAGTGGAGGTCTTGCTCGCTCTCTCTCATACTCTCTCTTGATCTTGCACACGGGAAGGCCTATTCCAGTTGTATTGCTATACAACTCCTTTCTACATTACTGCTGCAACATTCCTGTCCACACTCTCCAACTGCACTTCTCACAATACCAAATAAATAATTATTTATCTATACCAGTTGTTGACACATGTACGTCAAGTTGTCTAAATGTTTATCATGGTTGACAAACCCTTTCATCTTTACATAATAGTATCAATTGTGATCATAGTTCTGGATTTTTCTGTGGACAATGCAGGGCAAGATGGGGAAAGTGAAGATGAATTTATGACAAATGTTGAGATATGATTTTATGCAGAGGCAGTGGGAAGAAGAAAGAGATTGTCTGCACAATGAAATAAAGGTTACAACTTTTTTCAGCAAATGAAATGAATGACAGGCTATTATGCAACCATGCTGTTCATTTAGTGATCATTTTGTAGCAATGCTCAGAGATGAAATGCAGAATTTAGCAGAGATGGTGATTGTGACCCCAGTTCTAAGTGGCGGCATGGGAAGATTGGAAACGTCTTTCTGTTGCCGGACAGTGGAATCTCTTGGAGGCTGTCTGATGGCATCGCTTCATTTCCATCATGATCTTGAAGAGAATCAGTATTGTGCCCCTTCTCTCACTCAAATGCTGCCTCTTGGAGATTATTTTGTAACGATCTTGTGCATCATGTGTGGAAACAAACATCGACAAATTCTTGTGCTGCCATCTTTATGACAAGATCTATGCAAGGCAATGCAAGGCAAAATGTATTCATTCCTCCAAGTCCTCATGGAGGATTATTTAGAATAGTTCGACTAAAACTTCTTTGCTGTTTTCCTGTAGTATTTGGTGATTGGGCTGCATTTTATTACTTGTCATGTGTTTATTTTCTTTGTGAAATGATTGATCCTGACAAAAATAAGACCAAATGAAATTGGACTTTTTACATGAACATTCTATGATTAGAGTGTAGATTTGTACCTTTTTAGATGAGCATCCCCCACTTACGATCTAACTAGCAACTGGCCAAGGTCAAATTAGTCATCTATAATCAAGGAAGTTCTAAACACCCACTGCAAGAGACAGGACCTGTGTTTGCACTGACTAGAAGTGTCACTGACTGGAAGTGTCACTGACTAGAAGCGTCACTGACTGGAAGTGTCACTGACTAGAAGCGTCACTGACTGGAAGTGTCACTGAGTGGAAGTGCCCTGATATGCATGCAATAACGTTCCATGCTACCGGGCCAGATTGAGCACAGATATTTAGTATTTATTTAAAGTTAACGGTGTTGTATGCTTTTTTCTTATTTATTCACACTTCGAGTGGGTCGAGTGGCCATTGAAGATGAGCGTGACTGTGACTGCTTGATGAGGTGAGACTTGGGTGGCTGTGTTTTGTATTGTCATTCATTTAGACATCTGTCAGGCTGTTGTTGTTTCCATACTCGTCTTTGATGGGTGATTCTGCATGGGTTTGAATTTCACTCGGCCGTATCACACGGGCAAGATTGCTCCATTTCTCTATGTTGCATGCCCAGCAAATGAAAACTTTCTCAGTCTGCTTGCAACTTGTGCATGCATGCAGTGACAGGAAGCCTCCGCAGCAGTGTGCATTCATGTGGAAATGACAAGCCTGGCACTTTGATGACTCAAGCACTGAGAAGATGTATTCATGCTGCTCTCTCTCTGTGCTCATTCTGCATCACTCTAGCTTCTCTGGCACGAGCTGGGAAGACAATCAGACCGGAGTCTTGCATATGAGAAGTGGAGCTTCAGTGAAGATGTCACCTATGTCAGAATAGATGGCTTTCCCTCTCCATTGCATATGTTCCCTGAGATTGCATGCTTTTGTCACAGCAGGATCCCCAATCTTCTGGATCTTTGTAAGAGACATCCTTTGCTAGCACTTGTAGACTTGAGTGTAAACCAAGTTTCTCGCAGTGGATTTCTGTCCATCTGATGGCAAAATTTCTTTTTGGCTGTGAAACATCAGGGACCCATTGCCATATGTCATTTCCCAGAACACGGTAATAATAACGTGTCATCTTTCGTGGGAAGTGAACCTACAACTTCTACCAGCTTTGAATGCGTGGACTTGGCACACCCTGCCTGGTACAATAGACCTGTGATCAAACCTTCATTCATATAACAGTCCCGGAATCAGTAGAACCTCGTCCCTTAGACCACTGTTCATCATTGGCCATGGTAGCAGCATGGTTCAGCCGTCCCAGTAGGCTTGGCCCCCATTTGGTTGTTCTGACATGAATGCAGACTTGTTTACATCTTGGGGTTAAACATTTAAAAGCATCAACTTGAAGATCTTCATCATTGGGCCTTTGTCAGTAGTATCTCATACAGAAGGCTGCAAATCAGGATGCCCACACTTGAAATGGATAGATTTTGTTGACCCCTCATTCTTCGGGTTCCCTTGACTTTCCCGCATGGACACCCCATTCTTGCCCGTGTGCTGGCGTGAAACTCAAACCCTCACTGATGGAGTACCCGAGACTCATTTGTGTGTTTCACCTGTGTCAGATTTGACTATGTCACTTGCACTTGCATACATGTGTTAGTGGAATCTTTCTAGTCAGATGTGCGCATTGTGGATAGGAGGAATAGTTCCTGCTTGTGGATCGGATGTTGTGCTCCTATTTATTGGTCATGTTCACAGTGGTGTCCTGGTCCGAGTGAAATGTGCAGTATCTGTAACTTGTGAACTTGGTATTTGACCGTCAGACATGTGGTGAGCCTCTTTGTCTAAATTCTTGTCTTGTTTGCAGTCTTTCTCTGGCTGTTTTTAGAGTCTTCACTTGCTTAAATTAAGAAGAGTCATATGAGAGTTGGAGTCAGATCATAGAACAAGCCTTATCTCAGGGATGCGTTTTAACTTATTGGAAACATATTGTGTGTCTTGAAATTCCAATGGTCCTGAAAATCAGCTGTCCTGATGACCTTGATTTTGTCTGGACACTCTCTTCAAAATGGTACCTGTGCCAAAAGCACTGTCAACATATCTGACTTTATCAACACCACATTGTTTCTAATGTAATGATACATTTTTATATGCTTATGTACTGTCTGTATACTCAGAGGCCATGTCAGTACTATTTTATGTTTACTCTGACATATTTATGTTTGTGGTTATTTATCATTTATTTATTTTCTAGCTCCTCATTTGCAGCCTTTGTTGTGGTTTTCATGTTAACAGAACCTCAGGGTTCTGTGTAGCACATCTGGTCTGACAAGAGGTTTCCCTGCTCTTGCGAAGTCCAACCAATAGATTACTCAGTTGTGTCCTTAGTATTTTGTTTTATTTCACTTGTGTAGGGAAGTAGACTGTTAACCATTTGACATAAACTGTCTTCAGGAAGGGGAAGATGCATCTTCTCTGTGGCCGAGTGGTTAGCGCGCTGGACCTACAGTCGCTTGCGGCCAGTGGGTACGGCGTTCGAAGCTGCGCGGTTCCCAGAGTTGCATCCTTGAGCAAGATGCTTAACTCGCATTGTTTCTCCCCACCCAGGAGTAAAACCGGGTACCTGTGAGGGCAATATTGGCAAAAACGTTGTGCGATTAACCCTTGTATGCGGCCAAGCGCCAGCATCGGGTTGGAATACTCCCCAGGGAGCGGAGTTGGTGCTGGTACCTGACTGTGTGCGTCTTAAATGTCTGTCACTATGTTTGTTGTGAGGTACCAGTGAGGATTGATGAAGATGCCCAGTGATCAGGGGGTAAAGTGTAAGCGGTTTGAGACCCTGACAAAGGGTGTAAGTCGCTATAAAAAACCACACGTTTACGTTTACCATTTGACATAAACTGTCTTCAGGAAGATGCATCTTCTCCAACATCATGACACATGTCCTTCTGCTCTAGTCTCTCTCCATCAACAGTGTTTCATTTTGAGAAATAGGGCAAGCCAAAAACAAAGTCCAGTTTCATTTTGCTTGTGTCTCCTGCAGTGTAGTCTATCTTGTCACAAATCTGGGTTTCATGCGTAATCGTTGGCAAGGTGTCTAGACCACTAGCTTTTCAGTACCAGACGCATTGCCATCTGTATCCTCCTCCTCCTCCTCATTATTTATATTGTTATGCAATCTGCCCAGTGTTGCACATGTTTTGACCTTGTGCTGTATGTAGTTTTCATTGATATTCACTGTGGCTGTTGCTGATTTCATATGTTGTGGATGTTTTATTCACAATCTTGTAGTTATCCCTATGATACCTCCCCTGTTGAGTGTGCATGGTGTGGTATGCCTGGTGTAACAAATGTGATCCTAACAAGCTTGATGTGATGCAACATATACATACCTCTCTACAGACTACATGAAGAAGTCTCGTTCCCAGGAACACCAGACTTCATTACATTATTCTCCCTGAACACATATGGAATGAAATGGAATTTTATCAATTTGTCCAAAAACAGGGACAGTTTATTTGAAAGTTGGTCCTAAGGGCCTAGAAAATTGAATAATCTATTTATGAATTGATGAGCTTTTGTAATGAAATCAAGTTTGAGCAAATTCACTGTTGCATGTAATTAGCTAGAGGGTTAGCTAAAAACAGATTTTGCCCGGAACATCAAAAACTGTGATGAAATTTCACAGACAGCAGGTTTACTTACTGAAGCTTTGCTTCTTCCGAAGTACCGACCTGTCTGATGAGCACACCCAGTGCTTTGCCAGTGTTGAATGAGCACATAAAGGCGAGGAAGAAGATTAATCTGTTTTAATCTCCGATGAACTAGCCTTACAAATTGATCCCTTGTTTTTCCTCTCGAGGCTGTGTTGGGTATTCCCAAACCTACGTGTATGTTGTGTGATTTTTGAGGTTTAATTGTTGACAGACGAGTTCTCGTGAACAAGACGTACTTTGCACAAAAGAATTTAGATTCATTTCTCTGATATCCGGTGAGTGAATTTTGCTTTAGTAAACTAATGTGCTCTCTTGCCAATTTCTGTCGTGCAACTTTTTAACAATGAATTTTTGTATCCCTCTACTGAAATCAGGTCAGCTCAGCAGACAGAAATATTACAGAGATTTTTATTGCTAAAGATTTTTTGTGAATTTTTATCTGCCAGTCTGTGTCTATGCCCATTGTGGACTCGTCGAAGATGTGCCATTTCTTCTGTATTTTGTGTGGTTTTGTCCTGACAAATAACAACCACGGAACTCCCAAATGAAATCCTACTTTTAACTGAAATTACATGTCCCTCCTTTTTTTGACCATCAGTTTTAAAGAATAACAAATGTAATTACTTGTAAAGAATGTCTTGTGCTGAACGATTGTTGAATTTTGGTGTTACGTGGTAGTTGACTATTTATGCCAGAGTGGTTGTTGACATGGTCAGAGAAGCCGTGAACGGTTGTCTAGTGTCCTTGTTGAGATTGACAGATTATATTGTTAGACTTGCTGTTCTTCCTCGTCTTGTGACAATTGTTCCTGGTGTTTTATCGGAGAAAATGATGTACATAGTTCATGTAGACAGGCTTGACATGCCTCAAAGAAGCTGGGTATGCTAAATGTTATTTAATCCATTTGTACACTGTGGGTGGCTACGTTGTCCTCATCTGTGCGTAACTAGTGTCATGTGTTAGTAACTGTAGAGAATGTCTGATGTTTTCTTTCTCATGGTGAATTTGCATGCTGCAAGTACAGAAGAGGAATGCTTCCTTTCTATTTATGTTTTTACCTTTAGACCGTTTCAACTGCCCCTCTTCTCAAGCATTGCAACCAAGCTCATGCTCTTTCTCATTAACTAAACTTTATTTTTATTACTAATGACTCATCATTCGTGTAAGTCCGTTCTTCTCTGGAAGTCATCTGTTTAGATGTGTTGGTATACCTCAATGGACATTCCCCTGTGGAAATGTTTGTAATTAGTACACCATTTCTTTGTCATCAGAATTTTCAAATTTAGCCCCGTCATTTGTATTGTAATAAAATCAAAATTACATGTTAAAAATGGATTTTGTTCTACTTGAAGTAGTTGGCATGGTCTGAACTTGGCTTCTTCTCTTGCCTTATATTGCCTGTCATTCCTTCTTCCTTCCTTCCTGCTCCTCTCTACTTTTCTGTAGCCTGTTCTCTGCCTGCTGAAGATCCCTTATTGTGCATTTACACATCCATCTCACTCTCTCTCTCTCTCTCTCTCTCTCTCTCTCTCTCTCTCTCTCTCTCTCTCTCTCTCTCTCTCCCTCCCTCTCCTCCTTCTTCTTCTCCGTTATCTTTCTCATCTGCCTTCCTCCTCCTCCTTTCTCCTCCTCCTTCCTCCATCATCATCTTTCTCCTCCTCCTTCCTCCATCGTCATCTTTCTCCTCCCTCCTCCTTTCTCCTCCTCTTTCCTCCTCCTTCCTCCTCCCTCCTCCTGTTCCTCCTCCTCCTCCTCCCTCTTCCTCCCTCCTCCTCCTCCCTCTCTCCCTCCCACCCACCCTCCCTCCATCCCTCCCTCCTCCTCCTCCTCCTCCTCCTCCTTCTCCTTTAGCTCTAGTTACTGTCTATGATAATGTAACCAATGAATGTATGTGGTGCTGAGCGTGCACTGTCAAGCTCTCGGATGACTGCTCATGGGCAACATCCCTACCAGTGGGCACGTTGTAAAGCTGTTCAGCGCAGCAGAATCCCAAGTAGATTTTTCAATGGGAGGTGCACTATCGATCATTTCTAGCTGGGGGTGAGGGGAAACACAAAACTGCGTAACAGCTGACGCTGGTTCAGAACGGATATGGAGGAAATCGATCTTTGCATGGATGCCTGAGGGCCGCACCCAGACTGGACAATGGGCAACGGAGCTTCTCATGCCTCTTTGGTGCACTCGGGAGCTGCTTGAGGCTAGCTGTGTGTGCCGCTGTAGATCTGGCACAGAGAGCATGGAGACAGCAGCATTTCAGTTGGGGAGTGAGGCAGCATAGCTGCTGCCCTGCACCTGCCTGGACTTGGACGGGGAGACATAATTGACAATCGGACTACTCCAACTCATGCAACGTCGCTGAAGCGGAGTGTTACACAGACCAGTTGTTGTGAAACGAAAGACCAGTGTTGCTGAAGAAGAGTGAGACAGAGGACAGTTGTTGCTGAAGAGGAGTGAGACAGAGGCCAGTCGTTGCTGAAGAGAGGTGAGACAGAAGCCAGTTGTTGCTGAAGAGAGGTGAGACAGAGGCCAGTCGTTGCTGAAGAGAGGTGAGACAGAGGCCAGTCGTTGCTGAAGAGGAGTGAGACAGAAGCCAGTTGTTGCTGAAGAGGAGTGAGACAGAGGCAGTTGTTGCTGAAGAGGAGTGAGACAGGGCAGTTGTTGCTGAAGAGAGGTGAGACAGATCAGTTGTTGCTGGAGAGAGGTGAGACAGAGGTCAGTCGTTGCTGAAGAGAGGTGAGACAGAGGCCAGTCGTTGCTGAAGAGAGGTGAGACAGAAGCCAGTTGTCGCTGAAGAGAGGTGAGACAGAAGCCAGTTGTTAAGAAGAGGATTGATACAGGGCAATTGTTGCTGAAGAGGAGTGAGACAGGGCAGTTGTTGCTGACGAGAGGTGAGACAGATCAGTTGTTGCTGGAGAGAGGTGAGACAGATCAGTTGTTGCTGAAGAGGAGTGAGACAGAGGGTAGTTGTTGCTGAAGAATTCGCCTGTGGTACCATTGAACAGGACTGCGCTGGTCGCTCTGTCATTAAGATGTTCGACGACTTTGATGATCTTGGAGCTGATGTTGTAGCTTCTTATTGTGGCCCATAGCGCAGTATGCCAGACTCTGTAAAATGCTTTCTTAAAGTCTATAAAGACATGGTACAGATCTTGTTGGTGTTGTAGGTGTGTCTCACACATGATCGCTGCACTCACAATAATCTGCAATAAGATCTGGCACACGGGAGATTGGCTAACCCCGTGGACACAGTCCCTAGTAATTACATTGCCCAAGAAAGGCAACCTGCAAATGTACCAAAACTACCGCACGATCAGTCTCATCAGCCATCCCAGCAAGGTCATGCTGAAAGTACTGCTGAACAGATTAAAACCTCAGGCAGATAAAATCATTGCTGAAGAGCAGGCAGGTTTCAGACCAGGTAGGAGCACCGCCGAACAGATCTTTGATCTGAGAGTCCTGTGTGAGAAACAGAGAGACACACAAAAACAAAACCATACAAAAACACACACGCGCGTGCGCGCGCGCACACACACACACACACACACACACAGACGCACAGACACACTTACATACACACACACACTTACATACACACACACTTACATACACACACACTTACATACACACACACACTTACACACACACACACACACTTACATACACACATACTTACACTTACACACACACACACACACACACACACACACACACACACACACCTACAGACACACAGACTGGGAGTGTGAGGGTCTGGATGCGAGACCAGGGGAGAGCGAGTAAGGACGTAAGTTAAGTGCGATGACCATTTGATGGAGAAGTTGAACAGGCAGAGAACCATAGCGCAATTGTTGGCGAAGGACGTTTCAGTTATGAAACAATTACGCGGGAATCATGCTGTGATATACACGGGGAGAGTTTTGTTACGCACTATGCGGTCGTGCTAATTGATGGTAAGAGAGACGGCTTTTAAAGTCAATAGTGTACACTGAAATCCATGCCTCGAATTTGTCACATTCTTGCATTTAAATGACGTTCTCACCAGGAGGGCTACGTGCACCACAACTAAGGGGAAGCCTTTCTGCCGCCGGAAGTATCGTAATTGCTATCCTGCAGGGAGATATGTGATAATGACGTAAGCACACAGCTGTCGACAAGAGCTACACCTTTCATCCTTGAGCCGTGAATGGGCTATCAAAACCAAGAAGGGCATAGTGAGATTTGTGACTTGCGCCCTCTGCTGTCAGAATCGTGGAACACCAGCAGGGGTCACTACTGTTGCGTAGCACGTTTGTCACGTGACTTGCCTAACTAGGAAATTGACAACATCACAAACAGCATGTGTGCATGCCACCTGCAGAGGCAATAGTCGTTAGAACTGGCAGGAGGAGAGGAAGATTTTGACTGGTCCCCTTTGTCGTAGATGCAGGGAATTTGACCACATTGAGTGTAAACGTTTGCTTGAATGTTGCAGCTTTGTAATGGACCATCCACATCTTGTAGATGTTGGAAGAAGACGGGGTAGAAGAAAGAAGAGAACACGAGAGAAGGGAGGAGAGGTGAAGGATAGAAAGCGGTGAAGTGTCACATGAGAAACAAACAGAAGGAAGGGAAACAAACTGCAGGAGAGAGAGAAAGAGAGAGAGAGAGGAAGGGGGGGGGGGGGAGGAGACATGAACAAGAGGGAAAGGAAGAGAAGGGGGAGAAGAAGGAGGAGTAAAGTGAGCAGCAGATAAAATCAGAGAGGAGGAGGAAGAAAAAGAGGGACTCGATAAGAATGAGGAGTAGGAAGAGTAGCACCAGGAGGTCAAATCAAATAGGAGGAGCAGGGGAACCAGGAGGAGGAGCAGGAACAAAACGAGCAGAAACAAGAGGAGGAGGAGCAAAAGGAGAAGGAGGGGTAGGGAGGAGGGAAAGAGAATGAAGAGCAGGAACAGGAGCAAAAGGAGGAGGAGGAGTAGGAAAAAAGGAGGAGCAGTAGAAAAGAGGAGAGGAGTAAAAAGGGAGAAAAAGGAGTAGGGAAGAGGAGGGGGGTGAGAAGGAAAAAGGGGGGGGGGAGAAGGAGGAGGGGGGGAGAAGGAGGAGGGGGGGAGAAGGAGGAGGGGGGGAGAAGGAGGAGGGGGGGGGAGAAGGAGGAGGGGGGGGGAGGAGGAGGAGGAGGAGGAGGAGGAGGAGGAGGAAAATGGAGAAGCTAATGCTGGTGATGCTGACTCTGATGATGATAAATAACGGTGGTAGTGGTGGTGGTGGTGGTGGTGGTGGTGGTGGTGGTGGTGGTGGTGGTGGTGGTGGTGGTGGTGGTGGTGGTGGTGGTGGTGATGATGATGATGGTGATGATGATGATGATGATGATGATGATGATGATGATGATGATGATGATGATGATGATGATGATGTCGACGACGACGACGAGGAGGAGGTGAAGGAGTAGGAGGATAGGGGCGAGTGGAGAAGGGAGAGGAAGTGAGAAGGAGGAGAGGAGGAGAGAGGGGAAGGGAGAGGGAGGGAGGAGGGGAAGGGTGGGGGTGGGGGAGAGAGTAGAGAGAAAGGTCGATTTGCTCCTCTAGAAAACTGCCCATCACTCCTTTGAGAAGGCTGCACACAGGTAAACAGGTCAATAAACAAGAAAGGCAGGCCTCCCTTGGTTTTCTATGGCTAAGGCCACGTGGGAAGCCTTTCCCCTTATCTCTCTATGGTTCGGAATAAGATATGAAGTCACAAATAGCCTATAAATAAACACGTATTGTCCTGCATCATGGGCTATTCCTTAGATAGCTAATCAGCATTGGTCAGAGTGGGCTGGAAGTTTAGGGTCTGAGCTCTGTCTTGGTGTCTATATTAAGTGCCAGATGCCTCTCTTGGGACCATTCTCGCAACACGCCCTTTATTAACCCTGTAAATGATCATGATTGTCATGTGGCATGGTAGGGTGACCAGTCTGGAGGTGCTGGACAAAGTGGGCCCAATCAGCAACCAGGCCATGATCCTGAAGGCACAGCTCCGCTGGACGGCCATGTCATCCGCATGGAAGCCTCACGGGTGCCACGCCAGACCATGTATGGAGCTCTCGCTCGGGGTCACAGACAGACGGGTCGCCCCCAAAACGGTACAAAGACTGCGTGTGACGGTACGTCCTTTCCGCATTATTAAGACTTGTACACCAGTGGACAAGAGTAGGATTTCTTGTC